>JAGTTL010000891.1:0-23078 GCA_036851935.1 Coregonus suidteri
AAGTAACTGTCAAAAGGAATCAGTATAACAGACCACCTGTCCCCAGAACAGGTCATCAATATCACTGAGGTATCATATTGTCTCAAAATGGGCTCGGGGAGCTATACAAGTCTACTGTCAGAAGAGGGCTGAAGAGTGGAAATACTGCTAGGTATATTCCTTCTATCTCATTCGAGTGTCAAATTAGGTCTTTGATGTGATATAAAACTTCAACTTCTTAGAGCAACTTATCTTGGTCACTTGATTGAACTCAGCTAAATACAGCCAAAATGATCTGTTTTGAAAACCCCCACAGTAAACTGCTGAGACTGCTAGAGCAGCAAAGTTCACGATAGTGTGTGCTATAATAATATCTGAAATTATCATCAGTGCTGCTTGGACTTTGGGAAAGTCACATCTAATGCTTGAGTTCACTCTCATAGAATATTGTTTAATGTTCCCAGCAACCTAATATAAAACAGTACCAGCACCAAAATGAGTACTGATGAGGTCTCATGTCTAGAAGCAGGAGAAGGGGGGATGTGGTGTGTAGAAGCTAGAGGTCTGTTTACCAAAGAGAGTCAACTTCAAAACAGGGTCTGATGCTATATGTCCAGGGTCAGGCTGGGCTGGGCCAAAGAGTGGAAAAGGTTACTGGTTATGATGACATCACTTCGTGAGAAGTCAGTGATAATCAATTTTTTTCCTCTCTCATCCCATCTCTCCCTCTTCCTCCTCTCTTCTCCCCTTTCCCTCCCCCTCTCAAAAATCTGCCACATTACTCTCTTCCTCCCTCCCTCCCTCCCTCTCTCTCTCTCTCTCTCTCTTCTCCCTCCCCTCCTCAAATATATATTATATAATGTAAGGGGAGGGAAAGAAAGAAGAGGAAGATGGGGGGAAAGTAGGAGAGGAGAGTGGGGAGTAGGAGGAGAGAGGGAGAGAGGGTGAGAGAGGGAGAGTAGGAGAGGGGAGAGGAGGAGGAGGAGTGGGGAGAATGGGAGAGGAGGGTGGAGGAGAGGGGGGGAAGAGGGAGAAGAGAAGAGGGTGGAGAGGGGAGAAAGGGGGGGAAGAGAGGGGGAGAGGAGGATGAATGGTAGAGGAGCAGAGAGGAAGGAGAAGAGGAGGGGGAGAGAGGAGAAGAGAGGAAAGAGGAGAGGGGGGAGAGAGGAAGAGAGTTAGAGGGAGAAGGAGGAGAGAGGGGAGAGGGGAGAGGAGGAGCGGAGGAGGAGAGAGGTAGAGGAGAGAGGGGGGAGAGGAGACACGAAAGGGAGAAGAGGAAGAGCGGGGGGGAGGAGAAAGGAGAGGAGAGGGGGAGGAGGGGGAGAGAGTTGAGAAGAGGAGAGGGTTGGAAGAGGGTGAGAGAAGAAGAGGAGAGGGGGAGGAGAAGGAAGAAGAGGAGAGGGGGAGAATGGGGGTGAGAGATGGAGAAGAGGAGAGGGGGAGAGGCTAGGAGAGGGAGGAGAGAGAAGAGGAGGAGAGGGGGAGAGGAGGAAGAGAGACGGAGAGAAGGAGAGAGTGGGGAGAGGAGAGGAGAGGCAGAGAGGAGAGGGGGAGAGAGGAGGAAGAGGAGATGAGGAGAGAGGAGGGGGAAGGGGGGAGAAGGAGGAGAGGAGAGGGGAAGAGGGAGGTGAGATAGAGGAGAAGAGGAGGAGAGGGAGAGGGAGAGAGGGGAGATGAAACAGAGGGGGGGAGAGATGGCGAGAGGGAGAGGAGGAGAAGAAATAGGGAAAGAGAGGGGGGGGAGAGGAGAAGAGGAGATTAGGAGGAGAGGGAGAGGGGGAGAGAAAGGAAGAGGGGAGAGGGAGATAGGAGAAGAGGAGAGAGTAGAAGGAGGGAGAGGGGGAGAGAGGAGAGGTGGGAGAGGAGTAGAGGAAGAGAAAGGGAAAGAGATGGGGAGAGAGAAGAGGAGAGAGAGGAAGAGAGGAGAAGAGAGAGGGAGAGAGGGGAATGAGAAGGAGGAGAAGGGATTAAGAGGAGAGGAGGAGAGGAGAGGGGGGAGGAGAGAGAAGAGGAGGGAAAGAGAGAGGAGAGAGAAGGGAGAACGAGGGGATGAGGGAAAGGAGAGGGAGAGGAGAGGAGAGGTGACGACGAAAAGAGAGGAGAGAAAGAAAGAGGCTGAGAGGAGAGGAAGGAGGAGAGGCGGGGAGAAGAGGAAGGAGAGGGAGAAGGATAAGAGGATAGGATAAGTTTTTTAGAGGAGAAAAGGAAGAGAGAGGAGAAAGACGGAGGAGAAGGAAAGGGAAAGGAGAAGGAGGAGAGAAGAGAAGGAGAGGGGGGTAGAGAAGGAGAGGAGAGGGAGGAAGATGGAGAGGTCCGGAGCGTAATGGGAGGGGGAGAGAAGAGAGGAGAGGAGAGGGGGCGAAAGGGGGGAGAAGAAGGAGAGAGAGAGGAGAGGAAAGAGGAAGGAGGAGGAGAAGGGGAGAGTGAACAGATGAGAAGAGAGAGAGGAGGGGAGAAGAGGAGAGGGGGAGAAGAGGAGATGGGGAGAGAAGGATTGAGAGAAGAAGCAGGGGAGAGAGGAGAGAGAGAGAGAGGGACTGAGAAGGGAGGGAGAGATGGAGGACTAGAAGAGAAGAAGAGGAAGGAGGAAGGGGAGAGAGGGACGAGGAGAGAGGGTGAGGGAGGAGGAGGAAGGAAGAGAGGAGAGGGGAGAGAAGGGGGAGATGAAGGAGTGGAGGAGAGAGGGAGAGAGAGAGGAGGAGAGGGCGAGAAAGGAGGGGAGAGAGAATGAGAGAGAGGGTGGAGAGAAAGAGGAGAGAGGGAGGAGAGGGAGGGAGGAGAGGGGGGAGAGGGAGAGGGGAGGCGGTAGGGAGAAAGAGGGAGAGGAGGAAGGAAGGAGGAGGGGGAGGGGAAGGAAGAGAGAGGGGAGAGGAGAAGGAGGAGAAGGGGGAGAGGAGAAGAGGGAGAGAGAGGAGGAGGGGAGAAGAGGAAGAAGGACGAGGGAGAGAAGGAGGAGAGAGAGGGGATGTATAGGGACGAGGAAGAGAAGAAGGAGAGAGAGAGAGGAGAAGGAGGGAGGAAGAGAGAGAGGGGGAGGAGGATGGGGGGAGAAGGGAGATGAGGGGAGAGAGGGGAAGGGAGAAGAGAGGGGGGAGGGAGGGAGAGAGGAGAGAAGGAGAGAAGGAGAAGAGGAGGAGGAGAGAGAGGGGGAGAGAGAGGAGGAGGAGAGAGGAGAGAGGAGAGGGAGAGAGGAGAGGGAGAGTGGAAGGAGAAGTCTGAGAGGGGAGAGAGGGGGAGAAGAGGAGAGTGTGAGCTCTGAAGAGGGGAGGGAGAGAGGGAGGGAGGAGGGAGAGGAGACGAGGGGAGAGAAGGAGGGAGAGAGAAGGAGAGGTGAGGAGGAGGGAGAGGACAGTGATGGAAGAGAGAGAGAGAGGGGAGATGGGAGGAGAGTTAGGGAGAAGAGAGAAGGAGAGGAGACGGATGAGGAGGAGGATAGGGAGATAGAGAGAGAGGGAGGGGAAGAAAGAGGGAGGAGAGGGAGAGGAGAGGGGAAGACGAGTGAGAGAGGAGAAGAGAAGGAAGAGAGAGGAGAGGGAGGGAGAGGGGACGAGAAGAGAGGAGAGGAGAGGGAGAGGAGAGGAGGAAGGAGCAAGGAGAGAGAGAGAGTGGAGAGGGAGAGAGAGGGAAATAAGAGGAAGAGGAGAGAGCGGAGAGAGGGGAGAGTGAGGAGGAGAGAGAGAGGAGGAGAGAGGAGAGAGAGAGGAGTGAGGAGCGAGAGAGGAGAGGGAGGAAGGAGAGAGAGGAGAGAGAGGAGAAGAGGGAAAGAGGAGAGGGGGAAGAGGAGGGGTGGGAGAGTGAGGAGGAAGGGAAGAGAGAGGGAGAGGGGGAGAGGGGAAGAGGAGAGAAGAAGAGGGATGGGGAGGAGAGGAGGGAGAGGAGAGGAAGGAAGAGAGAGAGAGGGAGAAGAGGAGAGAGGGATAGGAGGAGAGGGGGAAAGAGGAGGAGAGGACAGAGAGAGAGAGGAGAGGGGAGAGGAGGAGAGGGAGGGGAGAGGAGAGGAGAGGGAGGGGAGAGGGAGAGAAGAGGGAGGAGAGGGAGAGAGAGAGGGAGGAGAGGAGAGAGAGAGAGGAGAGGGAGAAGAGGGGAGGAGAAAGAAAAGAGGAGAGAGAGGGAGAGAGAGGAGAGGGAGAGGTAGAGGAGAGGGGGAGGAGAGGGGGAGGGAGAGGAGAGAGGAGGAGAAGAGAAAGAGGGGAGAAAGAGAGAGAGACGAGGAGGGGGGAGAGGGAGGAGAGGAAAGGAAGAGAGAGGAGAGAGGAGGAGAGGGGAGAGAGATGTGGGGGGGAGAGAGAGAGAGAGGAGAGAGGAGAAGGAGAGGAGGAGAGAGAGGAAGAGAGAGGAGAGAGGAGAGGAGAGGGGGAGAGGGGAGAGAGAGAGAGGAAGAGGAGAGAGGGAGAGGAGAGGAGACGGAGAGAGGGGAAGAGAGAGGAGAGGGAGGAGAGGAAGAGGAGAGATGAGAGAGGCTAGAGAAGGAGAGAGAGAGAGGAGGGAGCAAGGGGTGGAGAGGAGAGTGGAGAAAGAAGAGGAGAAGTGAGAGAAGAGAGAGTGAGAAGGAGAGGAGGGGAGGTGAGGAGAGAGGAGAGAGGGGAGAGGTGGAGAGAGACAGGAGAGGAGAGAAGAGAAGAGGGGGGAAGATGGGAGGGGAGGGGAGCGAGAGGCGAGAGGAAAGAGGAGAGAGAGAGGGAGGAGAGAGAGAGAGAGGGAGAGGTGAGGAGAGGAGGGAGAAGAGGAGATAGGAGAGGGGGAAAGGAGAAGGGAGGAGGAGGGGGAGGAGGAGAGAGGGAGAGGAGAGGAGAGAGAGAGAGGAGAGGGGAGAGGAGAGGGCGAGGAGGAAGAGGAGGACGAGGCGAGGAGAGGAGGAGAGGGAGGTGAGCGAAACTAAGAGATCCAATGAACAAGGAAAGGAAAGGGGAGAGAAAGGGGAAGGGATTGAAAGAAGATTAGGAGAGAGAACAGCGGGAGCCAGGAGAAAGAAAAGAAGCATATTCATTTGAGATTGAGTTTTTGAAACTCAGAAATGGGGAAGGAGGGAGGAGGAGGAGGAGGCGAACCCTCTGAAAAGTAGAGAGACGAGAAAGAAGAGGTGCGCGGGAGGACAGGACGAAGGGGAGAATAAGGGAAGAGAAAAAAGTAAAAAGTACGGTGATAGAGGGAGAAGGAAGAGCAGGAGGTGGTAGGTATAAAATAGAGACGAAAAGCAGAGGTACGCGAAGAAAGAGAGGGGAAGAAAGAAAAGAAGATTAGGCGTCGAAGGGAAAACGGAATCTCGGGGGGAAGAGAGGTGGAGAGATTCAGGGGGGTGAGAAAGAGGAATTAGAGAGGAGAGAGAGAAAAGATAGGAGAGAAAAGGAAAGAGAGGGAGGGGGATAGAGGGGACAGAAGAGAAGAGAGGGGAAGGGAAGAGGACAGAAAAAGAAAAAGAAAGGGGAAGGGCAGAAAAAGGAAGGGGGAAATTTTTTAGGACAAAGAGGAAAAAAACGAGCCACTACAGGGAAGGGAAAAAAAAAAAAAAAAAAAAGGATTACTACGGAAGAAACAAGAAAGAAGGAGAGGACTGTAGAAGGGATGACGATGGAGGCGTAATGAAAAAAGGACCATAGGACAGGGAGCTTGAAAGAAAACGAGAATCCTAGATAAGAGGGATACCGAGAGAGCAAAGAGATATATGCGATGAGAGGAAATCTGCCCTCTGAAGAAGGCGAAAGTTTGAAGAGGGAGAAAATGGAAACGCAAATGTAGCTTTAAGAGGAAGGAGACACGAGCGGAGAAAAAGAAGTGAAAAAACGAAAAGCAGTGAAAACCAGTCAGACCAACAGGTTCGGGAGAACTAAGAGACACTAGGGAACGAATGTAGAGAAATCAGAGAAGAACAAATTTGCGGAAAGAAAAAAAGAAAAGAGAGAAGAACGAGAACAGAAAGAAAAGGGAAAGAAGGTGGGGGGGGGGTGGGGGGGGGGTTTGTGGGGGCGGGGGGGGGGGGGATATTGTGTTATGGTGTTTGTGTGTATTGCGAAATGATTGGTTGCGGGAGGCGTCCAGCCCGCATGCCAATCGAGCACCTGCGGGGAGCAGAAAAAGCGCCCCACCCACTGAACCGCTCACGACTGAGTTTTAAGACTAAGGAGCGCCCAGCCGAATTTACACTCACCCAACGCGATCAGCGGCGGGGGCCCCCCTGCCGGTCGTCGCTAGAAGGCAGCCTGCCGGTAGCTGATCGCGGAGCAGGGTAGCTGGATGAGGGACTGTGCTGTCACTCCTAGACCGTCATCACTTCTGTATCGTGTGGGTGCGAGCCCGTAGGGCCCGGCCGACCGTGAGGTGTGTACTACGGAAAATGAATGAATAAACGGCCTCTTGTTGAGGGAGGAGAGATTGCAACTGTGAGATGAGAGCTGAAGTAGAAGATGCAGGACGGAATGCGCGGAGACAAAGAGGGTGAGGCTGTAAAATACAGGAGAAACAAAGAGGAAGAACAGGAAAAGGTAGGAAAGCGAATAAAAAAAAGGCGGGGAAAGGGCAAGATGGAGGAACAAGGTGAACAGCGCATCAACAAAGGAGTAAGATACGAGAACGAGGAGAAGAGGAAAGGGGGGAGAAGAAAAGATGGAGGTGAGAGAAAAAGAGGGATTCACCCTCTGTCCTACTACTCGCCCACTCCCTTCCATAAGTATCTACCCTCGACCCCCACTCGGACTTCTCTGCTGTTCTTTCACTTTCGAGTCTCTTTCTTCATAGTGGGACTCTTCGTGACCTAGCAATTCTCTCTGTGTCACTTCCATCGAGGATATGTGAGCTACACCCTACTCCCTCATCATCCTCTCGTATCCTATTCCTTATCGTTTCCCGCAAAGCCGAGTTGCTCCTCTGCCAGGCACACCGAGCAGCTGCGGCCCGCCCCGCTGAGCTGGTCGCCGGCGCGCGTCGTGGCCATGACGGCCGAGTGGCGAAGCACCGTCGAGCTGCACGGGTCAGGAATCGGAGTGAGAGGCCCGCGCACTGGGCCACGCCGCCATAGCCGCCCTTGCAGGAAGGACCCAGTGGGGTTCCGGCGCGGCGCCCCGACGCGGCGGCCCTCCTCCTCTGTCGCGGCCTTTGGCAGCCCTCTCTTCTCCCGGCGGCTGGCTTGGCGCCTGTGCCCAGTCACCGCCCAGAAACAGCGACCACTGCCGCGCGCGCCGGGCGGGACCGCTGAACCATCACCGGTGCCGGGTGTGGTTCCCGCGTCGCTCCTGGCCGCTGCCAAGAAGACCACCACACAAAAAAAAAACAAAAACCGACCACAAAGCAATCAAACTCTATTCCGAAAACAGTGCGTAAACCATAGGCGGGGGCTCCGGCACAGGCCCGGCCCCTGTCCCCAATCGACTCGGAAATCAACAGGCGGGCCGCTCGCCGGCCCTCGCCCCCAGCCTGGCCCCCTCATCGTGTCCTCATGCGGCAATAATGAAATGCTTCCCTCCGCGGCGCTCCCCGCGCCGTCGCCGCCACTACCCCCATGCCGCCCGAGCCCCCCCCCTCCCCCGCGAAGTGTTGCCCCCCCACCCCTCCGTGCCCCGCATCCCCCCCCCTGTCCCTCGGGCTCCGGGCGCTCGCGGCAAGCGACGCCTCAGCCCGGGCGCGGCCCCCCCCCCCCGCGCGGGCCCCGCCCTCTGAGCCCAAGGATCTCGGTCCGGCCTTTGTCCCGCATATGCCCGCTCGCGGGCGGTCCGGCAGTCCCCCATCTCTGTGCTCCCCGCGGGGCCGCGCCCGCCCCCCCACCCCAGCGTTGTCACTCGCTTACATGAATCCCGTGGGGGAGCGCGTGCGGCCGCGCCCTTCAAACCCGCCCCTCCCCCCCCCCCGGCGCCCCGACGTTCCAGCTACCTCCCCGCCCTCCCCCGCCGCTATGCGAGCCCCCACTTCTCGCCGCTCGAGCTTAAATCTGCAGTCCCAGGGGCGGCGGGCGGATGCATGCCAAAACTGGCGCGGCAACCTTCGGGAAAAAATGCGGCCCCCGCTCTCCCTCCTCACTGTGAGACTTCATCGCCGAGAGGCTCCGTCCTCTCCGACCGTGGGTTGCGCTCTAACGCCTCTATGGAAAAAACAGTCTGCTCCGCCTGCCGTGGACGTTGTCGCACCCCCCCCCCCCCCCCTCGCCCGCCGCGCCCCGCCGAGCCCCCCCCCGAAAGCTCCCTCCCAGCCCCACGCCCCTCCCTTCCAAGTGTATCCCTCGGCGCCCTCCGCTACTTGCTCACGACGGCTCGCTCCCTATCCGGCCGGTCAGCCCCCGCTTGATCACTCTCTCTAAAAGAAGCTCTTAATAGTGGCCCCGTAAAGCGACCCCTCCCCGCGCCCGTCGCGGCTTTGGTCTCGCGTGCCCTCGGCCCTCCTCGGCACCGCTGGCGTCCCGCCGCGCGCGCGCGCTCCCGGTTCCCTGGCTTGCCTCTGTGCTCCGGCGTGGTGACGGGGGGCGGTCAGGCCGTGATTCCCCACGGCTGTTGCCTGTCCCATCTTTGGCGGCTCCCCCATCTGCTCGCGCCTGGTGTCGCCATGCGGGACGCGTAAGCTGCCCGCTGGGCCCCTGTCCGCCTCCTCTCGGCCCTGCCCCCCCCCCGCCCCCCCCTCTTTCCTGCCCCGTCCGATGAAAGAGAGAGTCTAGATCTCATGTGGCACGTCGTACCGGCCCCGGCGTCGCGACTAGTCCGCGATCCTGTGTCGGGGTGTCTCCGACGTTTGTGTGCCGACGCGCCGTGGCCGTGGGCCGCGACCTCCGGGTCCTCGCTTGCGCACGCGGACGCGGGGGGCGGCTTCGCGGCCGTTCTCCCAGTTCGGGGCTCGCTTGCGGCGGGTGACGCTGCGGGCCCACGGCGGGCGCCGCGGGCGGAGGCCGCCGTCGAGGTTAGCGCAGAGGGGAGGGCGGGCGCGCGCGCCTGCCCGCCTGGCAGAGTGGCAGTGCGTAGCCGCTTCCGTCTGAAATTCTGCTATCTGCGAGCTTATCTTACCTGCACTGGCAACGCATGATGTTCCAGCCTTGTGGAGGAGAGCTCTAGTCCTTTTAGTTAACCCGTCACCACAGTGGTTATTTTCCTTAGCCCAGTTCTACACCACCTCGTACCCCCTCTATGACTGACCAGAGAGAATGCTCTCACACCTATCTGTAGTGCGGCGGCTTAGGACTGGCCAGTAGGGGATACAAAGGGCGAGTTGAAGTGTAGAGAATAATGCCGATGACGACCCCCTGACCGGAGTAAACACGCCAAAAGTGCAATGCAACCCAAAAAAAAGAGCAGGAGGAGAGCGAGAGGGAACGACGGTATGTAGTGATAGGGTCGTTGATGGGTTCGGGGGTAGCGTGATGCCCCTGAAGAGTTGTACCATGAGAGAGGGGGAGGGAAGGTCTGGGCGAGTATAAGTGATGGCAGAAAAGTGGGATCAGGGAGCTGTGCAGATGAGTGGGGCGCAGCGGGAAGGGGGAAGGTAGGAGGAGAGATAGGAAGAAGAGGGATAAGAGGTATGAAGAAAAAAGAGGTGGAAGGGAAAAAGGATCGTAGGTTTATGGAGAAGTATCAAGCTAATAACATCCAAAGACCATCAATACGACTTACCGTTGCCCTTTCGCAAAAAAAGATGTAGTCCTGCCAAAGCAACCGCTGACATGGCAAGCAGCGGGCTCTAAATATTATCAGGAAGTTCAAGAAAGGACAAAAGGTTACGCCTGCGAGTACAATAGGCTTCATGGAAGAGATGATAACAACAAGGTTACGCATGAGAAGGTAACACAAGAACAGTGCTCCTCAGAGAGAAAGCAAGTATGGTACATACCAACACCATCGGACGTGCACCATAGCGCAAAGGAAACGATACGAGTGGTGTTTGACTGTGCATCATACTATAAAGGTAAATCTCTTAACAGTGAACTCCTTCAAGGACATGACCTGGCAAACACGGGCTTATAGGAGTTTGATAAGTTTCGGCAAGAGCACAGCCATGATGGCATACATCGAAAGGAAGGTCCATCAAGTACGTGTCATGAAGATACGTAGACTTCTGCGATTCTATGGGCCGTGGATGGTGATACAACAAAAGACTGGAGGAGTACAGACAGAATGACAGTCATCTTTTTCAGGTTGCCTATATCCTCTCCAAGTTGTGAAAACTGGGATCTGCGTAAGGACCTGCAGGAAGACAATGGTTGCAGGGGTACGCTGACGAGGTGATTCCAAACAGTCAAGTCCAACTTTATGTTGATGACTGCCTCAATCAGTGGCCCAGAAGAACAAGCCATAGCTTCACAGAAACCTCAGCGGATGGTGCTCCTCAAGGGGGTTCAATTGACCAAGGGGTTCAGCAACAGCCGCACTGTACTAGCTTCTATCCCGGAGGAACACAAAGCCAAGCAGATTAAAGAAATGCCCTGGCCAGGAGCAGACAAAGCTGCCTGGTGACAGAGCAACTTGGAATCCGAGGAACATTGAAAGGTGGATGTGTTTACGTCCAGGTCACTGTCAAGAACGACCCCTTACAAGAACGAGGTATTCTCTCAACAGTAGCCTCTATTATGATCATTAGGTTCCTCCTACACATTGTATTAAAGCAAAGCAATTCTCAGTGCTCTGCAAGCTTAAAGTGTGGATGGACGAAGTCATCCCTGAAGAACACTATATTCATGGAAGAGCTGGCTCTCAGAGCTGGACCCGCTTCCAGATTCCAGAATTCAAAAGGTGTAGGATGCCGGAGGAACTTTGGTCAAATCAAGACCGCACAGCTGCATCACTGCGGTGATGCAAGTGAACAAGGTTATGGCACGGCAAGCTACTTAGGTCACAAACGTTATGGAAAAGGTCCACATGCATTCATATGGGGGAAATCAAGGGTGGACCCCACTCAAGCAGATGACGACCCCAGACTGGAAACTAGCTGCAGCAACATTGGCAGTTGCGAGTGGACGGATGTTAAGGTTGGAGCTCCAGAGAACGAGGTCAACTTTCTGCGACAGAACAGACAGCGGTCTAAAATACTCATCCGCAAACGATACACAAGGAGATTTCCATTACTTTTGTGGCTAATGGTGCTATGATCCGTGACCTATCGAAGCAAAACATTGGAGTATTTGAAACTCCAAACACAACCAGCGATGAGCCTCAGAGGATTACATGTTGAAACTTTCCTGAACTCATAAGAGATGGCGCAAAGGACCAGAATCCTGGAGAAAACAGAAACACAATGGCCGAAAGTCCCGAGGAGGCTTGGCTCATCCCTCCAGATGAGTCAGAGGTGAGGAAAAGACGTCATCGTAAACAAGTACATGTGTGGAAGAAAGAGTCCGACAGCAAAATGATTGAGTACTATTCAACAGGGAACAGCTTGACAGAAAGCAGGTGCTGGATGCTGAAAAATGAAGAAGACTTCTACTAACAGTTTAAGCCAAGGGAAAAGAAAAGGAAAGTTCTACCAAACTGATTTCAGGATCAGATCAGAGTTTCTGACAAAATTCACCTGAAGGAAACAAATTGACAAGGTCAAACTGACGTTTGGAAAAGAAAAAGTCTGGTCTGTATAGTGACCCTAGATGGAAGCGGAAGAAAAAGTTCATCATTCGATCGGATTGAGCAACGACCAGCATCTTAAAACAAGCAATGCACTAGTTGTAAAAGGAAAAACAATGGGCATGCAAGAGAAGCGGCTCAATCTGTAAGCTGATCCAGTAGTTTACAACTGGCATTCTGAGAGTAGGAGGAAGGTTAAAGCAAAGCTTGCTATTTGCCTACGGAACTAAAAGAATCCTATGGTCCTTGACACCAAAGACTACTACATCTCCAGACTGATCTTACTCCACATCCATATGAGCAGGTGGCCATCTGGGAGAGGTCACATGCTTGTCTAGACTTCGCCAGCGATATTAGGATACCCTGTTGCCAAAACTCGCTAAGCAAGGAAGATCCTTTATGAGCTGTGTCTTCTGCAGGCGGATGCAAGATAGAGCTGGGGAACAGAAGATGCTGACCTTCCACAAGATCGGGTAGCACCTGATTTGCCGCCTTTCACCATGTGGGTCCATAGATTACTTATGGCCCAATAGAGGTGTGAATGCGAGGCCGACGTTCATGTGAAGCGGTATGTGTGTGATTCTTTCTTGCCTTGTGAGTCGAGCTGTCCACCTAGAAGTTGCTAGTTATCTGGACTGCAGTCCTGCCCCACTTTTTTCACCAATGCCTGCCGCAGGTTCATCTGTCGAAGGGGCCCAGAGTAACAAGTTATCAGAACAGACAATCGGCACCAAATTTGTCGGAAACACACAGAGAGCTTAGGAGGAAGCTCGAACGAGCTATTGAAACCGACAGACCAATCATTACTGTAATAAATTACCCTAAGGAAGGCGTGAACCCCTGGCATTCGAACCCTCCCTCATGGAGCCCAAGCATGGGCGGGGCGTAGGGATGAGGTTGATAAGACTGGTGAAAAGATCCTCTATTCAGTCCTTAAAGAGCCAAGATACAATGGATGACTGAGGCTCTCTGCAGAAGGCCTTGTGTGAAGTTGTAGGGCGGATTTATGAACGCAGACCAATCATACTGTAACAAATGACCTAAGACGACACTAGAACCTGGTGACCTCCGAACATCTGCTTCATCTGAAAGCCCAAGCCAGTCTTGCCACATGGGATATCCAGAGAAGTGAAGGCTTACTCAAGAAGGAGATGGTCTAGCAAGGAGCGTAATGTATATCACTGACCTCTTATGGATATCCTTAGAGAGATGGAACAGGGAACTCGTCTTCCACTATGCAGG
The DNA here is from genome assembly GCA_036851935.1 of Coregonus suidteri. Classification (NCBI taxonomy): domain Eukaryota; kingdom Metazoa; phylum Chordata; class Actinopteri; order Salmoniformes; family Salmonidae; genus Coregonus; species Coregonus suidteri. The sequence continues at coordinate 12,744 of JAGTTL010000891.1, forward strand.
AGCGGATACAAGTTGGAAACAAAACTAGAGAAACTTCCAGTGCTGGTGACCTTGTGGTCATCGGATGACACCGCCAAAGGAACTCTGATTCGTTGATGTAGTACTCTTACATTCTTCGATGTCATACATTTGTGGAACGGTCAAAATCTGAATTTTTTTGGAAGTTGAAACACCTTTACACTTCAACCAGACTGAGATCTCATGGACTATTTTACTATATAGCACCTTGTATATTTGTATATAGCTATGAACTGTAATGGTGGCTCTGGTATAGAATGTTTTGTATTGGCTATACGTTTGGATATTAAGTAATTGTTGTGCAATTCAGTGCAGTCAACAATTAGTTGGGCCGGTATGTTAGAGCCGATTGGCATATTTTGTATAAAAGACTAACATACTGATCTCCATGTACATTTGTGTACATATATTAAATATAAATGTATATGATGAAATATTAGGTACCGTACCTTTATGATTTTATTAATACCTGGATTGAGATATATTTCATTTGTTATTAGTTTTTTTAATGTAAACTCAGTTTTTGGCCCCCCCTCTGTTAGCCCATTCATTTGTACTGTGTTAATTGTGTTAGTATAAGGTGGCAGAAGTAGTGGGGGCTTCGGGGGGAGGAGCAGTCCTTGTCTAGATGCGGGAGAGCGGTTATAGGTTTTTTGACCATATAAGACATACAGAAATACAGACAGACAGGTCATATTATATTATGTATTTTGCATTTCAAGTAATCTCTGCTTTAAGATTGATTGGAAGAATACCTTTTTTGTTAGATAAGAAGAATAACATTTCTTGTTGCTTGCACTCTATCCCTGGATCTCATTGAATGTTTGGCCGTTGGGAAACGTTGAGTGTGGACTGTATGCGTCCGAAAACAAACCCGCGTCAGGCTAGGGCAGTGGGCATGGTAAAGAGGAAAGGATAGCCACTACACTAGGATTGACTTCTATGTCATTAGTTTCATTAGGTCTTTGATTTGAGAGGGACTTCTTAGCAACTTATCGTGGATCAGTGGTTGGCCCAGCCAGCTAAAACAGCAAAACTGATCTGTCTTGCAGCAATGTGCACTAGTGTGTTATATAGGAGTGAACTGGAACTTTCTAGGTGAGATGAGAGGAGAGGGGGGAGATCGGGCAGTGAGGGAAGAGCGCGGAGTGACGTAAAGAGGATCAGAGAGGGAGAAGAGAAGAGAGGAGAGAGATGCGAGAGAGGGAGAGGAGAGAGGAGAGAGAGAGAGAGAAGGAAGAGAGAGAGAGAGTAGAAAGAGGATGAGAGAGGAGATGAGGGGGAGAGAGAGAGGAGAGGGGAGATGAGAATAAGAGAGGAAGAGAGAGGGGAGAGATGGATCACGAGAAGCAGGAGAGGAGGAGATGGAGAGAGAGGAAAGGGAAGAGGAGAGAAGAGAGCGAGAAGAGGGAGAGAGGAGGAGGAGAGAGTAGAGAGAGGAGAGAGGGGGAGAAGACATAGAGTGGAGAGAGGAGGAGAGCGAGAGAGAAGAGGAGAGGGGGGAAGAGAGAGAGACGGGAGAGAGAGAGAGGAGAGGAGAGAGAGGAGCAGGGGGGAGATTGAGACGAAGAGAGAGGAGAGGAGAGAGTCGAGAAGAGACGAGAAGAAGAGAGAGAGAAGAGAGAGAGAGAGAGATTGAGAGGAGAAAGAGAGAGATGAGAGGAGAGGAGAGGAGAGAGGGTGAAGAGGAGAGGAGGGAGGAGAGGAGATGGAGAGAGAGAGGAGAGAGAGAGAGAAAGAGGAGAGAGAGAGAGAGAGAGAGAGAGGAGATGAGAGGGAGAGAGGAGATTGAGGAGAGAGAGAGAGAGAGGAGAGGAGAGAGGAGAGAGAGAGAGAGAGAGAGAGAGAGAGAGGAGAAGAGGAGAGAGAGAGAGAGAGAGAGAGGGGGAGAGAGAGGAGAGAGAGGAAGAGGAAGAGAAAGAGAACGAGAGGAGAGAGAGAGTAAGGAGAGAGGAGAGAGAGACCGAGAGAGAATGAGAGAGAGAGGGGGGAGAGAGAGGGAGAGAGATGAGAGAGAGAGAGAGGAGAGAGAGGAGAGGGAGAGGAGAGAGAGGGAGAGAGAGGAGGAGAGAGAGAGGGAGATGAGGAGAGAGAGAGACGGAGAGAGGAAAAGATAGAGAGAGGGAGGAGGGAGAGAGGAGAGAGAGAGAGAGAGAGGAGAGAGAGAAAGAGAGAGAGGAGAGAGAGAGAGAGAGAGAAGAGAGAGAGTGAGAGAGGAGAGATGAGAGAAGGAGGAGAAGAGGAGAGAGAGAGAGGAGAGAGAGAGGAAGAGAGAGAGGAGATAGAGAGGGGGGAGAGAGGGGAGAAGAGAGAGAGAGCGGAACTGAGAGGAGAAGGAGAGAGAGAGAGAGGAGAGAGAAGAGAAGATGGAGAGAAAAGAGAAGAGAGAGAGGAGAGAGGAGAGGAGAGGACGAGAGAGGGAGAAGAGAAGAGAGAGATAGGAGAGAGAAAGAGAGAGAGAGAGGGGGAGAGAGAGGGAGAGAGAGAGAAGAGAGGGAGAGAGGGAGAGAGAGACAGACGAGAGAGGGAGAAGAGGAGAGAGAGAGAGGAGAAGAGGATCTTGAGAGAGAGGAGAGGAGGAGAAGGAGAGGAGAGAGAGGAGGGAGAGGAGAGAGAGACGAGAGGAGAGAGTGGAGAGGGAGAGGAGGGAGAAGAGAGAGAGGAGAGGAGAGAGGAGAGAGAGGGGAGAAGAGGGAGAGAGAGAGGAGAGAGGAGAGATACGGAGAGGAGAGACGAGAGAGGAGAGAGAGAGGAGAGAGAGAGAACGAGAGAGAGAAGAAGAGAGAGAGAGAGAGAGAGGAGAGGAGGAGAGAGAGAGAGAGAGAGGGAGGAGAGGAGTGACGAGAGGAGAGAGAGGAGGAGAGAGAGGAGATGGAGGAGAGAGTGAGAAGAGAGAGGGGAGAGAGGGGGAGGAGAGGGAGACGAGAGAGAAGAAGGAGAGGAGAGAGAGAGAGAGAGAGAGAGAGAGGAGAGGGGAGAGGGAGAAGAGGAGAGGAGACGAGGAGAGGAGGAGAGAGGAGAGAGAGAGAGAGACGAGAGAGAGAGAGAGAGAGAGGGGAGGAGAGGAGGGAGAGGGAGAGAGAGAGAGGAGAGAGGGAGAGAGAGAGAGGAGGAGAGAGAGGAGAGAGAGAGAGAGGAGAGAGAGGAGGAGAGAGAGAGGAGAGAAGGAGAGGAGAGGTGAGGAGAGAGAGGAGGAAGAGAGGAGAGGAGAGAGAGAGAGACGAGGAAGAGCGAGAGAGAGAGAGAGGGGAGAGAGAGGGAGAGGGAGAGAGAGAGAGAGGAGAGGGGGAGAGGAGAGAGAGAGGAGAGAGAGGGAGAGGGAGAGAGAGAGAGAGGGAAGAGAGAAGAGAGAGAGAGGGAGAGGAGAAGATTGAGAGAGGAGATGAGAGAGAGGAGGGAAGGAGAGAGAGACGAAGGAGGAAAGAGAGAGAGGCAGAGAGAGAGCAGAGGAGAGAGGAGAGGGAGAGAGAGAGAGAGAGAGGAGAGAGAGAAGAGAGGAGAGAGGGGAGAGAAGAGAGAGGAGAGAGAGAGAGAAGGACGAGACGGAGAGAAGAGGAGAGAGAGAGGAGAGAGGCAATGGAGAGGAGAGAGCGGAGAGAGGAAGAGGGAGAGAGGAGAGAAGAGAGGAGAGGGAGGAGAGGGGGGAGAGAGGGAAGAGGAGAGAGAGAGAAGGAGAGAGGAGAGATGAGGAGAGAGAGGGAGAGAGAGAGAGAGGAGAGAGACGAGAGAGAGAGAGAGGAGAGAGGAGAGAGAGAGGAGAGAGGAGAGAGAGAGAGAAAGAGGAGGAGAGAGAGACAGAGAGAGAGGAGAGGGGAGAAGAGGGAGAGGAGAGAGGGAGGAGAGGAGAGAGAAGAGAGAGAGGAGATGGGGAAGAGGAGAGAGAGGGAGAGAGAAGAGAGAGAGAAAGAGAAGAGAGAGAAGAGGAGAGAGGAGAGGAGAGGAGAGAGAGAGAGAGGGGAGAAGAGGAGGGGAGAGAGGAGAGAGAAGAGAGAAGAGAGAGGATAGAGAGAGAGAGGAGAGGGGAGGAGAGAGAGGAGGGAGAGGAGACGGAGAGGAGAAGAGAGAAGAGGGAGAGGAGAGAAGAGAGGAGAGGAGAAGAGAGAGAGAGAAGAGATGAGGAGAGAAGAGGGAGAAGAGAAGAGGAGAGAGAGAGAGAGAGAGAGGTGGGAAAGAGGAGAGGAGGAGATGAGGAGAGAGAGAGAGGAGAGAGGAGGAGAGAGGAGGAGGAGAGAGAGACAGAGAGGGAGGAGAAAGGAGAAGAGATGAGAGAGAGAGAGAGAGAGAGAGAGAGAGAGAGAGAGAAGAGGAGAGAGAGAGGAGAGGAGGAGAGAGAGAGAGAGAGAGAGAGAGAGAGGAGAGAGACAGAAGAGAGAAGAGAGAGAGAGAGAAGAGAGGAGGAGAGGGAGAGAGGGAGGGAGAGAAGAGAGACGAGAGAGAGAAGAGAAGGAGAGAGGAGAGAGAGGAGAGGGGGAAGAGAGAGAGAGGAGGAGAGAAAAGAGAGGGAGCGGAGAGAAGAGAGAGAGAAGAGAGAGGGAGGATAAGAGAGATGGGGGAAAGAGAGAGGGGAGAGAGAGAGACCCAGAGGAAGAGAGAGAGGAGAGGGGAGAGGAGAGGAGAACGAGAAGAGGGGAGAGGGAGAGATAGAGACAGAGGAGAGAGAGAGAGGGAGGAGAACGAGAGGAGAGGAGGAGAGATGAGAGGAGAGAAGAGACGAGGAAGAGAGGAGAGAGAGAGAGGAGAGGAGAGGAGAGAGAGGGAGAGAAAGAAGAGAGGGAAGAGTGAAGGAAAAGAGAAGAGGGGGAGAGAGGAAGAGAAGGAGAGGAGTACGAGAGAGAAGGAGAGAAGAGAGAGAGAGAAGAGAAGGAGGAGATGGAGGAGAGAGGAAGGGAGAAGAGAGGAGAGGGGAGAAGAAAAAGAGAAGAGAGGAGAGGAAAGAGAGAGGAGAGAGAGGAAGAGAAGGAGAGGAGTATAGAAGAGAAGAGGGTGATGAGGGAGAGGAAGGATGAGGGGAGAAGAGGAGAGAGGAGAGAGAGGAGAGGAGTAGAGAGAGGAGAGAGAGGGAGAGAGGAGAGAGAGGAGAGAAGGGAGAGGAGGAGAGAGGAGAGGAGAGAGAGAGAGAGAGAGGGAGAAAGAGAGAGGGAGAAAAGGTGAGAGAGAGAGAGAGAGGAGAGAGAAGTAGAAGAGAGAGAGAGAGGGGAGAGAGGAAAGAGAGAGAGAGAGAGGAGGAGAGGAGCGAGAAGAAGAGAGAGGAGAGGGGGAGAGAGAGGAGAGAGAGGAGAGGAGAGGAGAGGAGAGAGGAAGAGAGGGAGAGAGGAGAGAGGGGGGAGAGAAGAGAGGGGAAGAGAGAGAGAGAGTGAGGAGAAAGGAGGAGAGGGAGGGAAGAGGAGGAGAGAAGGAGAGGAGGAGAAGAGAGAGAGGGAGAAAGAAGGAGAGAGAGAGAAGAGGGAGAGGAGGAGAGAGGAGAGGGAGAGAAGAGAGAGAGAGAGAGAGAGGGGGAGAGAGAGAAGAGGAAGAAGGAGAGAGAGGAGAAGAGAGAGGTAGGAGAGGAGGAGAGAGGAGAGAGGGAGAAAGAGAGAGATGAAAAAGAGGAGAGAGGAAGAAGAGAGAGAGGGAGAGAGAGGGAGAGGATGAGGAGTAGAGAGGAGAGGGGGAGAGAGAGGAGAGAGAGAGAGGAGAAGAGAGGAGGGGAAGAGGGAGGAGAAGAGAGACGGAGAGAGGAGAGAGGAGGAGAGAGGAGAGAGGAAGAGGAGAGAGAGAAGAGAGAGAGGGAGGAGAGGGAAGAGAGGAGAGAGAGATAGGGGAAGAGAGGAAGAGAGGAGAGAGGAGGAGGAGGGAGAAGAGAAAGAGGGGGAGAGAAGAGGAAGAAAGGATGAGAGAGAGAGAGAGAAGAGAGAGAGGAGAGAGAAGGGAGGGGAGAGAGAGAGAAGAGAGGAGAGAGGGAAGAGGAGGGAGAGGAGAGGAGGGAGGAGAGAGGGGAGGAGAGAGGAGAAGAGAGAGAGAGGAGGGAGAGGAGAGAAGAGAGGGAGGAGGGAGAGGAGAGAGAGGAGGCGAGAGGAGAGAGAGGAGAGAAAGGGAGAGAGAGGCAGAGAGAAGAGGAGAGAGAGAGAGAGAGAAGAGGAGGAGAGTAGATCGAGAGAGGGGAGAGAGAGGAGAAGAGAGAAAGGGAGAGAAGATAGGAGAGATGGGGAGAGGAAGAGAGGAGGAGGAAAAGAGAAGAGGGGGGAGCGGAGAGGAGGAGGGGAGAGAGAGAAGGAGAAGAGAGGGAGAAGAGGGGAGGGTAGGAGAGAGAGAGAGAGAGATGAGAGAGAGGGGAGGAGAGGGGGAAAGAAGAGGAGGGAGAGGAGAGAGAGAGGAGAGGGGAGGAGAGGAGGGAGAGGAGAAGAGACTTGAGAGAGGGGGAGAGAGGGAGAGAGATGAAAGAGAGGAGAGGAGAGAGAGGAGGTTAGAGGGAGAAGAGGAGAAGAGGGGAAGACGGAGAGGGAGGAGGGGGAGAGAGGAGAGAGAGGAGGGAAGAGGGAGATGAGAGAGGAGGAGAGAGGGAGAGAAGAGAGGAGGAGAAGAGGAGATAGAGGAGAGAGGGAGAGGGAGGGGAGGAGAAGAGAGGGGAGGAGAGAGAAGAGGGAGAGAAGAAGGGAGGAGATCGAGGTGAGGGAAGAGAGGAAGAGAGAGGAGAAGGAGGAGAGGGGCAGGGGAGGCTGGGAGAGAGGAGAGAGAGGAGGAGGGGAAGAGAACGAGGAGAGAGGGGAGAAGAGGAGAGGGGGAGGAAGGGAGATGAGGAGAGGAGGAGAGAGGAGAAGGGGGGGGAGAGAGAGAGAGAGGAGGTAGAGGGGAGGAAGATGAGTGAGATACTGAGAGAGAGGGAGAGAGGGGGTAGAGAAAGGAGGGAGAGGAGAGAGAGAGTGGGAGAAGGGGAGAGAGGGAGGAGAGAAGGAGAATGCGAGAGGAGAGAGGGAGAAAGGGGAGAGGAGGAGGAGAGGTAGAGAAGAGGAGAGGAGAGAGAGGAGGAGACGAAGGGAGAGGAGAGGGAAGAGAAAGGAGGAAGAGAAAGACGAGGGAGAGAGAGGAGAGAAGAGGAAGAGAGCGGGAGAGGAGGAGAAGAAAGAGAGAGAGGAGGGAGGAGGAAAGAAGAGAGAGATCGAAGAGAAGAATAGAGATGGGGTCAGAGGGGAGAAGGAGAGAGTAGAACGAAGAAGAGGAGAGCGAGGGGAGACAAGAGCACGGATGAGGAGGGGGAGAGACGAGATGAGAGAGAGGGAGAGGAGAGGACCGAGAGAAGGGGACGAGAGGGGAAGGGCAAACAGAAAGTCACGATCCTACCATAGAAAAGAAAAGGGGAGAAGAAAGAAGCGTCGAGAGAGGGAGGGAGAGGAGGAGTGGTGGGAGATGGGCAGAGAGGAGGTGAGGGGGAGAAGAAGAGGACAATTTAATACCTTTGCTTTGTCTGTTTTGAAATTCATTCATTTCATAGTTAGAGGTCAGCTGAGCCAGGACCAAGAGTGGAAGTAGCAGAGTGGACAAGGGTATGGTTATGATTGACATCACTGTGTGAGAAGTCAGTTATGAAAACAAATCAGTTTATGCGTGTTAGTCTGTCAGCCTATCTCTTTTGCATCTCCGCTCTCTCCTCTCCCTTCTCTCTCTCTCTTTACTCCTCACTCGCCCTCTCTCAGTCTCTCTCTCTCTCTCTCTCTCTCTCTACTACTCTTCCCTCCGACTCCTCTCTCTCCTCGCTACTCTCTCTCTCCCCCTCTACTCCTCTCTCCCCCCTCTCTCTCACCTCTCGCTTGCTCTCTCTCTCTCTCCCCTCTCTCTCTGCCTCTCTCTCTCTCTCTCATGTCTTCTTTCTCTCTCTCTCTCTCTCTCTACTCCTCTCCCTCTCTCGCGATTCTCTCTCTCTGCCTGACATGATAGCATCAGTGCATATTACACAACCACGCCAATGGACAACACCAACCCATGACTTGACTCAGGTCACAGCACCTTATCATTGGAAACAGGACCTGATTGTCTGTGACCTGATTCACTCACAACATCAGAGGACCAGAACAGAAAAAGGTCTGAAATACTACGTTCCTCACAATGAAATGACAGCTCTTAAGGATTGTTTAAAAGAAAGGAGCAGCTCTATACGACATTCCAAACTAAATTTTTGAGCTGATAGAACCAGTGTCCAATAATTAAAGACAGGCTTTGAAGGGTTAGAAAAGTCCTAGTTGTGGAACTCATCAAGGATTTAGTGCAAAAGTGTCTCATGTCGGCTTTGTGTAAGACATTCCCTGAATGTTGGGTCTTAGTGTGTGTGCGGGTGTGTGTTGTTTGTCGTTGGCATCTAGCATCTACCCCCCCCCCCCCCCCCCACCCCCGCGCGGGGCCCCCCCCACCCCCCCCAACAGATGACCAATAAAAATATATAATATTACTTTTTTTCATTTACATGGGAAAATTTACAACAATCATTGACACACGAAATACAACAGTCAGACATGACACCATCACAACTTTAAATGCATTAGGCCCTTCCCCCGATGGACAATTTATGCTACATAAAGTATTTTACAGGTGAAACGTCATTGCCCGCTTTTAGACGATTTTTACGTCGTTCCAGTTGGGATTTTTTTTATACCCGTAAATGATTTATTTACAATACAAAAACATATCTCAGTAACTTCACAAGTGTATATGGTATGCTGCCCCCCTCCCTCCTCTCTCTCGCTATCCTTTCCCCCTCCTTCTTCTCTCTCTCTCTCTTCTCTTAACTTTCCCCCTCTTCATTCTTTTCTACTTCCTTCTTTCCCCCCCCCCCTCTCTATCTAGTAACTGTCATAAGTTATATCAGTATAACGCATCCCACCTGGTCCAGAAAAAGGTCATCAAAAATACTGCAGGACTACTGTCTCTAACTGGGTCCACTGAGCTAAAATCTACTGCAGAAGAGTGGAAAAGAGTGGAAAATACTCTAGGCTATATGATTTTATTAAATTTGTTTATTAGGTCTTTGATGTGAGAAAAAAATTCTTAGCAACTTATCTTGGATCAATGGTTTAACTCAGCCCAAATACAGCAAAAAGATTTTGTTTTTAAACCCCCCACAGGAAAAATGCTGAAAGGCAGCAAAGGTTTACCTTTGTGGGTGTATAATATCTTCAAATTTTCATCCCGCTTGACCTTGGAAAGTCAATCAAACTTTTTTTACTGCTTGGAGTTTTAATCTTTTAGAATAAATTTGGGTTTAAAGTTCCAGCACCTAAATATTAAAAAAGTTTCCCGCACCCAAAAAAGGTATGATGAGGTTCATGTTTTGGCCCGGAGAAGGGGGAAGTGGGGAGAAGCCTTGAAAGGGCGTTACCCAAGCAAACTTTAAAAAGGGCCCGATGTTTTGTCAGGGTCCCGGCCCGGGGGGGGCCAAGAGGGAAAAAGGTTTCTGGGTTATGAAATCACTGGTGAGAAGGCAGGATAATAAAATATTTCCCTTTTCCCATTTTCTCCCTCCCTCCCCTCCCCCTTCCCCCATCCCTCCCCCCCTCAAGTCTCCCAATTTCTCTCTTTCTCCCCCTCCCCCCCCTCTCTCCTCTCTCTTTCCCTTCCCTCCTCCCAAAAAAAATTATATAATTTTAAAGGGGGGGGGGGGGGAAAAGAAAAAGGGGGAAGAGGGGGGGGAAGAGGGGGGGGGGAGGAGGATTTGGGGAGAGAGGGGGGAGAGGAGGGGGAGGAAGAGGAGGGGTTTTAGAGAGGGGGGAGGGGGAGAAGGGGAAAAAGGAGGAAAGGGGGAGAGGAGGAGAGGGGGAGAGGAAGGGAGGGGGCGGGGTAGGGGGGGGGAGGGGAGGGGGAAGAGGGGGAGGGGGGAGAAGGAGAGGGGGAAAAGGGGGAGAGGGGGAGAAAGGGGGGGAGAGGAAGGGAGAGGGGGGGGGGAGAGGGGGGGGGGGAGAAAGGGAGAGGGAGAGGCGAGGAGGGGGAGGGGGGGAAGGGGGGAGAGGAAAAGGGGAGAGGGTAAAAGGAAGGGGGAGAGGGAGAGGGGAGAAAGGGGAGGGGGAAAGGGGGGGGGGAGAGGGGGGAAGGAGAAAAGGAGGGGGAGGAGAGGGTGGGAAAGGGGGAGAGGGGAAGGAAAAGGGGGAGAAGGGGAGAGGGGAAAAAGAGGAGAGGGGGGGGGGAGGAGGGGGGGAGAGGGGGAAAAAGGGGAAAAGGGAGAAGAGGGGAGGGGAGAGGGGGGGGGGGGAGAGGGGGGAGGAAGGGGAAAAAGGGGGGAGGGGAGGGGGGGAGACAGGGAAAAAAGAGGAGAGGGGGAAGGGGTGGAGGGGGGAAAAAGGGAAAAAAGAGGAG
>JAGTTL010000892.1:0-23051 GCA_036851935.1 Coregonus suidteri
CCACTACACTACCACACACCAAACCACACCTACACCCCACTAACCCACCTACCCACCCACACTACCCCACACCACTACCACTACCTTCAACACCCACCATACCTACACCACACCCACACACCAACCTACCCACACAACTAACACCAAACCATACCATACACCACACTACACAACCCCACACCACACTACCACACCCTCAACAACCACTAACACTACAACTACGACTAAAAACACTACCACTACACACACCACACTACCACTACCACAACACACTACCAACTACCACACACACACTACAAACACTAACACACACTACACACTACTAAAACACACACTAAACGACTAAACACACATACACCCGACTAACACCACTACACCGAACGAACACACACTACACACTACTAACACACACTTCCAACTACTAACACTACCACTACTAACCCACTACTACCACACCCACTAAACTACACTACAACTTCCCCACCACCCCACACTTCCCACATACCCACACCACGACACACTACACTAACACTTACTACCACACCCCACACACAAAACTAACAAACCACCACTACAACCCACACTACAATACACAGACTCACTACCACACTACTACACGAACCCAACACACTAACACACACCACCACACCTACACTCACACACACTAACACACACTACAACTTCCACCACACACTACACACTACACTAACGGACACACTACTACCACACCACTACTACACACACACTACACACTACGAACACACACTACTACTAACACACAACACTACACACTACTACAACACTAGCACTACACACTACACACTTACTACTAAACACACACTACACACTACTAACACACACTACAACTACTAACCACTACACACTACACACGCACTACACACACTTAACACTACACTACAACTAACACACAATACACACTACTAAACACACTACTACCATACTACACACACACTACACACTACTAAACTACACACTACACACTACTAACAACACACTACAAACTACTAACACACCGCCAACTACTAACAACACTACTAACCACACACTACTACCACACCAATACATACTTACTAAACACACTAACATACACTGACACTACCCTACTAACACACACTACAACTACTAACCACTACACTACACACCACTAACACTACACACACTACTAACACACACTACCAATATCTAACACACACTACCCTACTAAACACACTAACTCTACACACACACTACAACCACTACACACACTACTAACTACACACACTAAACACTACTACACCACACTAACACACTAACACACACTACCCTACTAACACACACTAATACTAACACACTAACTACACATACTACCCGAAAACCACGCTACTACCACAAACTACACACTACTAACACACACTACCAGCTACTACCACACACTACTACACTACTAACACACACTACACACTACACACTATAACACACACTACAACTACTACACACACACTACAACACTACTAACACACAAAAAAACTACTACATCTACACACTACTAACCACCACAACACTACACACACTACTAACACCACCACACACTACTAACACACACTACAACCCCTAACACATACTACCGCCAACACACACTACACCTACCCTACCACTACACACTACTTGACTACCACACTACTACCATACTAACACACACTACAACCACTAACACACACTACTAACACACACCACACTACTAACACACACTACACACTACACACACTACTAACAACACTACTAACACCACTACTACACTACTAACACCTCTAACTACTAACACACATACTACAGTACACAGCACTACACTGCTAACCCTAAACTACTTAACACACACTACCACTACTATAACACACTACTACAACTACTAACACACACACTACTAACACACCACTAATACTACTACTACCCCACTAAACTAACACACACTACACACTACTAACACACACTACACACTACTAACACACACTACAACCACTAACTAACACACACTACAACTACTAACACACACTCTCACACTACTAACACACACTACAACTACCTAACACACTACAAACTACTAACACACACTACACACTACAACTAACAACACACTACAACTACTAACACACACTACACACTACTACTCACACTACAAACTACTAAACACACACTACACACTACTAACAACAACACTACACACTACTAACACACACTACACACTACTAACACACACTACAAACACACACTACAACTAACTACTAAACACACTCTACACACTACTAACACACACTACACACTACTAAGACATCTACACACAGGGAGAGGATGAAGAGAGGCCCTGCAAGGAGGGGAGATGTAGAGGAGAGGAGGGTTAGCATTGGACGATTTCCAATGATAAATGATCTGCTGTGTTTGTAGTCCTACTAATAAGTATTTTCTCATTCTCCTCCCCATATTTCCCTCCTCTCTCCCTTCACCTCTCTTTCCTTCCCCCCTCTCCCTCTCCTGTAGCCACACCCGGTATGCGTAGTCCTATGACAGCCTACGTGGGGATTGGCTGGCTGATCGCTGGCATGGATCAGGGGCTTCTGGGGTCATGTGTGTCGGGGAGAAAGACGCATCATCATACCATGCCCCCGTCGCTAGGATACGGAATCAAACGGCGATGGTTAGTAGGTGCTGGGAGTTCTTTCTGAGTTGTTATCCAGTCCGCAGGCCTCTCTATTACTATTGGACACCAGAGATGGCATCCATCAGTGTAACGCTTCTCCCTCCCTTGATCCCTCTTTCCTTGATCTCTCTCTCTCTCTCTCTAGGTAGTTGATATCCCTGGTATTGACATGGTCCTACTGACTTCCATAACCCTAGAGATGTAATCCGTGTATCCCTCCTATCTAATCTCTCCTTCCCCTTCTCAATCCATCCATCCCTCCATCTCATCCCTCTCTCCCTCTCTAGGTAGTGATATCCCACAGCAGCCTCCCTGGTATTTGATGTAGTCCTCCTAGACCCCTCCATAACCCTAAAGACGGCGTCAGTATCACCGGAACCAGGGACATACCTCAAACCCTGCCACAGGGAAGAGTGTTGCTGGGGGACTTCATCAGATAACCACTATAACTGATCACTACTGGATGGGACCTTCTTCGACTCCAGGTGAGGAAGAGAGAGACAGAGAGTGTGTGTGTGTGTGACTTCAAAATGTGTATATAAAAAAATGATTCCTTATGCCTTTGGGCATTGTTTTCCCTTTATCTGTAATTCTTATTTTTGTCCTCAAGGTGGGCAGTAGAACCGTAAAACTAAACTAATAGACAAATGATTTTCTCTTGATTTACTGAATGAATTCCAAACAGTAAAAATAAAAGTGGCAAAACTCGTTATCTTACTTGAAAACTAGTAAATGTAAGTTCAGACCCTGAATAGGGTGTAGAATCTAGAATCTAGAACTTAGAGTTAGATTTAGAAATTGGTCAAATGAAGAATTCCTGAGTAGGCAAATGTTTTGTGTTGGCAGCTGTTTGTAACGTATTTAATTCTGTACATATGATTATTGTCCTCTGTTGTATTCCACACACTACATATTTCCCGTGAACTGGTACATATGACACCTAGGACATGTGGGTAAGGGGCTATGGGTGATTGGAGGGCGGGATGGACGAGGTCTGATCGGACAGTCTGGGCATTGGAGAGAAAAGACGGCATTCACTATCCCACCTCACCTCGGATACGGAGAGGAGGGCACAGGTATGTTTATAAAATATGTGTGTTTGTTTGTGTGTGTGGTTGTGTGTGTGTGTGTGTGTGTGTGTTGAGGTTTTCACGTGGTAACCATCGTTTATAGAAAGGTGATTTCATCATCTCTTCCTCTTTTTTCTCACCCTTTCCATCCTCCCTCCTCCTCTCCGCCCCACCAGGTAGCTAAGATCCCAGGTTCTGCCCTGTCTTGGTGTTTGATATCCATATCATAGATTTCCACACAACCCATCAGCACACATTGGTGATCACTATCCAACTATAACCACCAGAGGTGTGTGAGATGCTGGCTAAGAAAGGAGACTTTGTTAAATACCACTACAACGCTTCGCTCATGGATTGATCCTTCATCGACTCGCCACGGTGAGTATGAAAGACACACACACACACACACACACTTCTACAGCACCCCACACACACACACATCACAACTTCTACAGTGAGGAGAATAAGTATTTTATACACTGCCCGATTTTGGGCAGGTTTTCCTACTTACAAAGCATGTATAGGTCTGTAATTTTTACATAGGTAACACTTCAACTGTGAGAGACGGAAGTCTAAAAACAAAAATCCAGAAATCAATTGTATGATTTTTAAGTAATGAATTTGCACTTTTATTGTATGACATAAGTATTTGATCACCTACCAGCCAGTAAGAATTCCGGCTCTCACAGACCTGTTCGTTGTTAGTTTTTCTTTAAGAAGCCCTCCTGTTCTTCACTCAGACCTGCACAAGGCTGGGATGGGCTACAGGACAATAGGCAAGCAGCTTGGGTGAGAAGGCAACAACTGTTGGCGCAATTATTAGAAAATGGAAGGGAAGTTCAAGATGACGGTCAATCACACCTCGGTCTGGGGCTCCATGCAATATCTCACCTCGTGGGGCATCAATTATCATGAGGAAGGTGAAGGATCAGCCCCAGAAACTACAAACGGCAGGAGCCTGGTCAATGATCTGAAGAGAGCTGGGACCACAGTTCCTCAAAGAAAAACCATTAGTAACACCACAACTTACGAACCCGTCATGGATTAAAATCCTGCAGTGCACGGCGAGGTCTCCCTGCTCAAGCCAGTCGGCATGTCCAGGGCCCGTCTGAAGTTCGCCAATGACCAATCTGGATGAATCCAGAGGAGGAATGGGAGAAGGTCATGTGGTCTGATGAGACAAAAATAGAGCTTTTGGTCTAAACGACCGCACTAACTCCACTCGCCGTGTTTGGAGGAGGAAGAAGGATGAGTACAACCCCGCAATAAGAACACCAATCCCAACCGTGAAGCATGGAGGTGGAAACATCATTCTTTGGGGAAGCTTTTCTGCAAAAGGGGACAGGACGACTGCACTGATTGAGGGGAGGATGGATGGGGCCATGTTATCATGCGAGATCTTGGCCAACAACCTCCTTCCCCTCAGTTAAGAGCATTGAAAATGGGTCGTGGCTGGGTCTTCCAGCATGACAACGACCCGAAAAAAACACACAGTCAGGGCAACTAAGAGTGGCTCTGTAAGCAGCATCCTCAAGGTCCTGGAGTGGTCCTAGCCAGTCTCCAGACCAGGAAGCCCAATAGAAAATCTTTGGAGGGAGGCTGAAAGTCCGTATTGCCCAGCGACAGCCCGAAAAACCTGAAGGATCTGGAGAAGGTCTGTATGCGGAGTGAGTGGCCAAACATCCCTGCTGCAGTGTGTTGTACACTGGTCAAGACCTACAGGAAACGTATGATCTCTGTAATTGCAAACAACGGTTTCTGTACCAAATATTAAGTTCTGCTTTTCTGATGTATCAAATACTTATGTCATGGCAATAAAATGCAAATTAAGTACTTAATCATAGACAATGTGATTTTATGGATTTTGTTTTTAGATTCAGTCTCTCACAGTTGAAGTGTACCTATGATAAAAAATTACAGACCTCTACATGCTTTGTAGGTAGGGGAAACCTGTCAAAATCGGCAGTGTATCAAATACTTGTTCTCGCGCCACTGTAACTATTGCTCTCTCCAGGTATCAACTATGGGAATCACGTATAACATTGTGCTGGGAGCCACCATGGTTGGTTCCAGGGATGGAGGAGGGGCTGGGAAGGAGATGTGTGTTGGGAGAGAGAAGGAACACCTGGTCATACCTCCTCATCTGGGCTACGGAGAGAGGGGAGTGGGTGAGTTACACACACGCCCACATACAAACACCACACACACACAGACACAGACAGAGGCACAGACAAAGCACACACACCAAACTAGTGCACTAGCTGTTATGAACCCCATTCACGTTCCAATGGTGTGTTATATATGAGATGGTGAAGTGCGCCGCCAGTGCTGTCCTGATCTTCGACATTGAGATGTTTGAGATGGAGGCGGGACTTCCCGATGGCTACATGTTCATCTGGCACGAGGACGTATCAGCTGACGTCTCTTCACTGAGATGGACGCCGACAAGGACCTACAGGTGTTGGCCTCAGAGGTAAGCATCACAGCTTAACCCTGCCCTCAGCTACACACTAATAGACCATACACATGACACTGTGGATCCTCCTGTCATCTCACTCTCCTCTCCTTCATCTGCTCTGATTGAAGACAACTGGACAGCGTTTATGGGCTGCATCTCAGTAGTCTTAAATAGCCTCCTCTCATTGTCTCCTCTCCTTCATCTGCACTGATCTATAAACAAAAGACAAGTGAAAGCAAATATGGTGGAAGAGAAGGGACTACAGAAGGAATATGTTTTGTATTTCACCCCCTCCAGTTTCTTTCGATCAGTTCAGGGCAAATAGAGGAGAGAACAATCAAGTTTTGATTAACTGAGGCAACTGACTAACAATTCCCAATTCTCGCCTGCCTCTCTCTACACCGACCCACCCCTTTCCCTCGCCTCCCCCCCTCCCTCTGTCCCAGTTCTCAGACTACATCCTCTGTCCCCCATCCCTACTGTCCAGTTGCTCTTACACTCCTGCTGCAGGTGATGAGGGTAAAGGCCGTCTGGCTACCTGGGTTCGACGCATATCGCATCACATCGAGAACATGTTTTCCTAACCAGGACCTTAATGGAGACGGAAAGATCACAGAGGACGAGTTCAAAACTGAAGGCGACGAGACGATACACACGACGAGCTATATGAGAGGAGGGGGGTGTGTGTGTTATGCTTGCGTATGAGGGGGCGTTATATGATGGCAATATAAAAGACAAGGAGGGTGTTGTGTGTGTGTGAGAGGGATTATATTGTTGGAGGTGTGGCGGGGTGAGATGGCACAGGGTCAGTATGTATAGAATTAGAGCTGGTCAGATGTCTAGAGAAAACCAAAGAAAGTGAGTATCAAAGGGTGCTTTAGTTAGCTTTGACCTGTCCAGTCTTCTGTGACCAGTGAATAGTCGTATGGTGTTGGCATGGGGAAGGGAATGAGAGAGGAGAGTAGGGAAAGCATGAGGAAGAACATTTGAGGAGATGAGCAAATGTAAGAGCATTGGGACAAAGTCCCACGTTTGTGTTATATGAGGCGATGTTTTCAAAACTCCAGGTCCTTAATACCCCCAACAGCAATACATTTTTGTTGAAGCCTTGGACAAACTCATCTGATACAATGTGTCCAACTAATCATCAAGCCCTGGATGAGTTTAATATGGTGAGTTTATCCAGGGCTACAACAGCAAAAATGTGTGCTGTTGAGAGTAACGTTACTGAGGACACATTTTATTAGAGGAGGCCCTGACCTGTTTTCTGTTGTTGTAGGCTGATGATGATGTACCTTTGTTCACCTTCTCTTGCATCACTGGATTTGTTTTATTCTTTTATAATTGAGTTTTACTGTTCAGATGGTGTTTTTTTTTATTTGTCGGTTGTTGCCTTTTTTAATAAGTTTATCATCTGTGAGAGAAGTGCCTGACAATTTTTTATGTGAGATAAACTCTCTTACTTTTTAAAGATGATCCATGGATCTCCTATATCCCTCATGTTTAATAGTAAGAATCCATTGTTCTAAGCTCCAGTCAAACAGTCAAACTGTTTTTAATTTAAAATCTTCTGTCGCCCACCAACATCACAAACATGCCATAACTCTTTACCAACATATCTTATAGAGCACATTACAGTACTATTAAAAATACTGTTATTTATTGGAATAACACAAACACCATGATAGATGCAACATGTTAGTGTTGCAGAAATTGTTTATACTAGTACCATCTATGGAAATTTGTACTATCCAGCTAATGTGTGTGGTTTTAGGTAAAGTTTTGGCCGATGATTCAGGTGCTAAAACTGTTTCTATTCCTTGGTTTCATGTGTACAAACACTTCCTGTATTCTCTGCTGTCTAAGCCAATCACAGTACAGTACTACACATCTGTAGACATTCAGCTGCCCACTCACAACACTGTTGTCCTCCTATGCAAGCATTTAACCTACATGTTAGTGCCCTGGGGGCTATCAGGTAGTTCACATTGTTTTTCCACCAATATATTGTGTTCCAATTACGCTATGCTCTGGCACAACACGCACGACATCTCCCTGCACCGGCGTTGGTGAGGTGTGTGAGCTGCGTACGTGTGTGTGTTTACAACAGTTGAGTTTGTTTTATATCTGATGGCCTCTGTTGGTGAGAGATAATTAATGATAATGCTGTAGAATGGTGTGACTTTCTAAGGTGCATTTGAATAAAATGCACATTTCCAACAAGACCTGTCTGTCTCTCTTTAGGTACAATGTGTGTGTGGCTTGCATATGGTGGAAATGCGTGGGTGGCGGAAAAAAGATAAAACAGCCAGGGGGGAACAGGAAGGGAGGGAGAACTCGGAGGAATAATGAGATAAAAAAGAGGGAGTGAGAGAGAGAGGGAAAAAAACTGCACGGTTTGAAGTGAAGATACGAGAACAAGAACAGAAAAACACCAGAACAGAAACCGTATTTTTCTAAGTTTGGAATGTATAACAACCTATGGAGTCTTTCACGCAAGCCCGCACTGCACGTGCACGCACGCATAGTTTAGGGACGAGGCATATCCATGTTTATGGGCCTATATGGTTAGGGCGGCGCAATTGAAATGTTTCTTACAAAAATAATATGGAAAGCATATATATAACCATGGTAGCAATTGAAAGGGAACAGTTAGGAGATTTGAAAATTATTAGACCAAAGGTGTGTCCAACAGTTCACCTAACAATAAGGACTGATTCCGAACATTACACTGTTGCTTTTGTGTGTCGAAAACAACGATGCTGATATGCTGTGATGACAAGGAATCCGCTGACACTGTACTTGATTATAACTTTTATTACATCAAGAGGATTTCAGCATCAATTTACAGATTTCCTGCAGAATCTGGAGAACAACTAACCCAATCTCAAATATGATTAGTCTCACCCGTCCTTTGTTCAAAACGCTGGTATATATCCTATTAAACAATAAGATGGGTGGTTTTGGATAGACCAATCCCTGGCCTCTCACATATCCAAGTGTCGCTCTGTTTCAGAGGGGCCCCTTAGTAATGCTTTCCAGATATTTCAGCAAAGCAGAGTAAAGTTAATCTAACACAACCATTTGCAAACCTCAGGCCAAAATTATAAATTGTTCAGATACTACATACAGTGGGGAAAAAAAGTATTTAGATTCAGCCACCAATTGTGCAAGTTTCTCCCCCACCTTAAAAAGCATGAGAGAGGTTCCTGTAATTTTTCATCATATGGTACGACGTCAACTATGACAGGACAAAATTATAATTTTTTGAGGAATGAGGAAAAAAAAAATCGCAGAAAATCACAATTGTATGATTTTTAATGACTGATTATTTGGCAAATTATGGTGGAAAATCAAGTATTTGGTCAATAAACAAAAGTTTTCTAATACTTTGTTATATATCCCTTTGTTGGGCAATGACACAGGTCAAACGTTTTCTGTAAGTCTCTGGCACAAGGTTTTCACACACTGTTGCTGGTAGTTTTGGCCCATTCCTCCATGCAGATCTCCTCTAGAGCAGTGATGTTTTGGGGCTGTCGCTGGGCAACATGGACTTTCAACTCCCTCCAAAGATTTCTCTATGGGATTGAGATCTGGAGACTGGCTAGGCACCACTCCAGTGACCTTGAAAATGCTTCTTACGAAGCCACTCCTTCGTTGCCCGGGTAAGAACGGTGTGTTTTGGGATCATTGTCATGCTGAAAGACCCAGCACGTTTTACGCATCATCTTCAATGCCCTTGCTGATGGAAGGAGGTTTTCACTCAATATCTCACGATACATGGCCCCATTCATTCTTTCCTTACACAGCGGATCAGTCGTCCTGGTCCCTTTGCAGAAAAACAGCCCGAAAGCATGACGTTTTCCACCCCCATTGCTTCAGTGTCAGTAGGTATATGGTGGTTCTTTGGATGCAACTCAGTCATTCTTTGTCCTCCAAACACGACGAGTTTGAGTTTTTACCAAAAAGGTTCTATTTTTGGTTTCATCTGACGCATATGACATTCTCACCAATCCTCTTCTGGATCATCCAAATGCAACTCTAGCAAACCTTCAGACGGGCCTGGACATTTTACTGGCTTAAGCAGGGGGGACACGTCTGGCACTGCAGGATTTGAGTCCCTGGCGGCGTAGTGTGTTACTGATGGGTTGTAGGCTTTTTGTTACTTTGGTCCGGCAGCTCTCTGCAGGTCATTCACTATCCCGTGTGGTTCTGGGATTTTTGCTCACCGTTCCTTGGGATCATTTTGACCCCACGGGGTGAGTTCTTGCGTGGAGGCCCCAGATCGAGGGAGATTTATACAGTGGTCCTTGTATGTCTTCCATTTCCTAATAATTGCTCCCACATTTGATTTCTTCAAACCAAGCTGCATTACCTATTGCAGATTCAGTCTTCACAGAGCCTGGTGCAGGTCTACAATTTGTTTCTGGTGTCCTTTGACAGCTCTTTGGTCTTGGCCATAGTGGAGTTTGGAGTGTGACTGTTTGAGTGTGTGGACAGGGGGTGTCTTTTATACTGATAACCAAGTTCAAACAAGTTGCCATTAATTACAGGTACGAGTGGAGGACAGAGAAGCCTCTTAAAGAAGTGTGTGTTACAGGTCTGTGAGAGCTCAGAAATCTTGCTTGTTTGTAGGTGACTGCAAATAACTTATTTTCCACCATAATTTGCAAATAAATTCATGAAAAATCCTACAATGTGATTTTCTGTAATTTTTTTTCTCTCAATTTGTCTGTCATAGTTGACGTGTACCATATGATGAAAATTACAGGCCTCTCTCATCTTTTTAAGTGGGAGAACTTGCACAATTGGTGGCTGACTAAATACTTTTTTCCCCCACTGTATTTTCCCCCCTTCGAGACTAATTAAGTCTCGAAACACAAAAAGAATAGGATTATGACAAATAACAATTTTTTATTACAGTCAGGGCTTCTTGAGTAACTTTAGCAATAAAACACAAATTTATGGAGAGTAAAACACATTTTTGTGTAGACACATTTTCATGGAGTGTGAGAGGGCGAAAAAACCTGTCTGGCAGCTTTCATTCCAAATATCCATCCATCAATCAAGACAGGAAAATTCTCTCACGTCCGGCCCCCTCTGCCCCAGGCGAAGCCACCTAAGTACTCCAGATCAATTTATAAATCTTTATCAATGCATTTTAAGCTATGATGGCAATTGAATACACATGAAGAACCTCAGAAAACAAAATACAATCAAAACCCATCCACATTCAGGCTGGTCGACCCATCGGGACACTCCTGTGGATTTCTCTGTCCCTGCCTAGAACCCAATATCTCTAAGCATCCACGAAAAGAAACAAAAACATGAGGGTCCCCACATGTGTACCCAACAACAGTCAAAACATCATTCTTCAAAAAATTAATTACAGAAAGAATATGAACACAAATTATTATATTACACATGCAGATATGTATTCATATCAGTGCAAACACTGGAATGTAGTCCACTACACTGCAGCTCCTCAGAGTGTCGACTTTTCAATGCAACGTCAATGATGGAATCTGAAACATTTCCCACACCTTTCCTTTTTCAACTTTCTCCAGTCCATTCACATATTGTCCATGTTTGAGTATTTTGAATCCCCACTCTACACATTCCCCTATGCTTCTGGAAGAAAAGAAAAACCAACCAGTATCTGTTTGCAAAGCAACACATGCAAATTAAAACATCCATATCAAAATGATATTATAAAATGATATATTAAAATGAATCACATTCCATTTCCCCCTTTGATTCATCAAGAAAATACTAAATATCACAATAATATGCAAAGAAACCCTGTGAAAATGATCGAACAATCAGATATTCAAATGGATATCTATCAATCAATACTCGCCTCTGCAGTCCCACTTCACTTGTTTACTCCCCATCTAGATCAGTAACAGTTAACAACGGGCATCTGAGTGTTGTCTCCAGGCATCACAACTCCAAACCCATCTCAATATCATAGCCTTCACAAAAGTCAATAACAAAGTACAAAAGCAAAAACATCACACACAGCGCTACAAGAGCTGCTACTAAAATCTGAAACTATCACTGCTCCCACTGTGGCCTAACTGATCTTGCAACCAAGCCTTCGCTGACCATCCAGCTCCTTCAGATCGACCCAAACGCCATCCTTATACTCTTCAATGCATCTATGCACACTAGTGATATTATCGGAACTATCGGGGATCAAAGTATAGAACAATCGTCCCCCGTCAAGTTCATAGCGCACACATAAGCCACCCTGTTTGGGCTAAAATATAGTCAAGAGGCCCTGTCATGTTTCAACAGCATCAGTCTGTGACTTCTTTGAGTATTTGACAGAAGGTTAAACCCTTGTTATCGTTTCGTTTGCAAAACCCTGCAAAGTATAGGTAATATTATCAATGTGATCTGCCAAAAATGTCTACATCGCATACCATGGAAGAAAGTCCAAGTCCCCCACTTCTTCTCCTAGACTTATCCTCCAATGGTAGGATTCCAGATTATGAAATTGCGCCATTTCCCTTTTGCACACCCTATTTCCATGACCTAGAATCAGATTGAGCTGTGTCCGGTGCTGGGGGGGGGCCCCCTTTTGAAGGTATAAACCTCATAGTGGACAGCTTCCAACACGTCGACATGTAACAAACATCCTGTCCATGCCATAGGGTAAGAATAATATAGGCTTTATCACCACAAACGCCACCAAAATATCTCGAAATTCCCCTATAGTCCACATTGCCAGGCAAAAAGCTGATTCTTTTACCATCAAGTCCTGCTCTTCCTTCTTACTAAATGGAACAGAAAAAGGTTACTTATATGTGTCAATCACTAACCTTATGTTCATGCTTACCCAAAGTCATCATATAATCATCACAATCTGATTTATTCCCATAAACATACCCGGTCCATCATATGTTTTATTTGAACAAAAACAGCTTTTAGCCCTCACAGGTTTTTACCTCCAGTGCTTCAGGAATCGCTGTTAACTTATTTTCCCTTCCAATCTAACAAATTCACATAGGGGTAATTAATTTAACTCCAAGAACAATTAAACCTAGGCCTAAACAAGTGCTTCGACAAAGACATCATTATATCTGTTAATGATTGTTGCTGATACAACAGCCATGATAAAAGCATAAGATTGACACGCAGTTGATAGAGGTTGAGAGGCCACCGTCTCTAAAAATTGAACCCCATGTGCCTGGTGCTGGAATTCTCAAACAGACATGGAACCCCCCCCCCTGTTTCCTCACTGATCTTACAGAATGAGTTAACTGCTGGAACCATAGATTCCTACCTAGTCCCATCCCATCTGTAAATTTGCAAAACAGAAGAATCAATCCATATGCCCTTCCATTTAGTTTCTCTCTTTCCCTAACGAGCGGTATGCACCTCAGATATATCTTCTGGTGTTTCCATCAAAATTAAAGAACTCATCCTGTACCTCCCGGGATAGAATTCTGCACTATTTCATATGAATCTTCATCATTCTCTGCTAACCATCTGCTCTCCTATTTCAACACTGTCCTTACTACCATTTCACACCAATCTCGCCTCTGTATCATAGACTTTCTGAGTCACATTTACTACATCCTTTAATTTCAGAAAAGTTGTTGTTGGTGTCTGTGTCACAATTCCGAAATTTGTGTTATCGCCGTCGTAACATTCATCTCTTTCAGAGTTACTGTTAAAATATGTGGCGTTAGTTGATGTATTAACCACTCCTAATATTTGCCAAGGCAAAGTGGTGGCAGATGTCCCTCTGTGTATTATTTACACTCTTGGAGTGACTACTGTAATATACTGCTCCTGAACTCCTTTGGTGACTGTGGAAACTTCAACAGACTTTAATCTTTCATCATAAGCGTCACCTTACGATGTTACATAGCCTTCTATCCAGTAATTCTTCTTACCCGTGACAATTTGAACTCGTGGCTCTAATAAGTACAAGTAATATTCTCCCCTGATCTCCGCCATGTAAGTATTACGCAAAAGAAGTGAGCAATCACTCATACAAACCCTCTTCCACTTCATATCGTTGTACAAAATATAATTTCCTTTGACTAGGGGGCACAGCTTCTACTTCTCTGGTCCTGATAACAACACTTTCTTCTCCATCAATTTATCTCTCCACGTGGAGGAATGTCACCACCCCCCACATCTCCGTCTCTCACATCTACAGAGGAAGATGACGCTGTACCACCCATCCTAAACCCTACTACACAGTCTTTTCTAGAAAATTGGTGTTGGAGCGATTTTCGAGGCGCCATTGTAATCAAAATGTGATACATTATAGCTTTAATAATTTGGAACTGTCAACGTTAAAAGAGTTGAATTGCTTCTCATTGTTGTTGTATTAGGCTGAAGTGTTGATGTCATTGTTGTGTTGATTCATCTATTTTCCCTACAGCTTGGAGCTGCTTTACTTGTATTTCCATCATACTAGTACTCAGTGGTAGCTACATTAACTCTCAGTCCCACGACTCTAATCCCTCACTTTCAAACTGTGGATTATAAAAAGTACATTTATAATCACCTTGATCACCTCCTGCTGGGAATTGTACACGATAGAGACTGCAATCACCCTCAATCTTCAGTCTTCTTTTATCATTCAGCAACGGCATACTTTCTCAATGCAACTGGCTCCCTAACAGATCTAAAACTCCATGCCATAGCTATCTTCGCCACTGAAGCTCTAAAATTTCCCTTCACCACTGTTCTCTCTCATGTACACTGACATGGGAGCTGAGGTCTGACTTTCCTAGAGTTACTTCAACCCTAGCTTTCGTAACGTTTTGGTCTGACTTTTTTCCTAACTGGTACTTGGGCTACTTGGTCTAACCGAATATCCACCAGTCTTCTCCTGTAACAGAGTTGCCCTTGGTGATCTCTGCGGTTTCACATTTCCACTGAATATATGCCCTGTTTGTTTCTGGGACGGGCATTGACAATCAATGTCCCCAAATCTCCTGTCCTGTCCATCCATTGCAGAGTCATCTCTGGGCATCATCAGAAGTGTACACATGATCATCAACGTTGTTCCACAGCATGGACAAT
This sequence comes from Coregonus suidteri, assembly GCA_036851935.1. Lineage (NCBI taxonomy): Eukaryota > Metazoa > Chordata > Actinopteri > Salmoniformes > Salmonidae > Coregonus > Coregonus suidteri. Next base: position 15,272 of record JAGTTL010000892.1, read on the forward strand.
CTCTCCTTGCTGTTCTGGCCTGTTCTTGTCGTCCTATCTTCATCCCTGGCTCTCTTGAGCCTTCAACATCCTGTTCTCTCTGCGCGTGGCACCTCTTCTCTAGTGCGCTTTAACACAATGTGACAAATGATCCCTACCACGTTGGAGACCCTTTAAACCTGGACAGAAGAGCCTTCCAGTACTAACGAACAACTTCAAATGGCCCCTCACGACGTTCGTTATTACCACTTCCTTCTAAATACCTTCACGAACACCTTGTCCCCAGGTTGCACTGTACTCCTTTTTTTGCTCATCGAGTTTCTCCTGGGCCCTCTTTCTTTTCTTTGCCTGTCAGAAAAACATATGTGGGACAACGTTTATATGAAAATTGCCCCATATATTAACATACGCTCTCATTTTCATCTTCCAAAAGAGCCAAACTTGGACCCTTTCCGCTTGTTCGCAAACAAGGCGTAGGCATCCTTCTTCCTGTGACCAGTCATGGGGTGTTCATACGTAGATCACGCAACTCACTTGAGCGACACACCATTAATGCTAAAGAAAGCGCCCGCTATCCAGTTTAGACCTTCCGTATGCTGGCAAATTTTGACAATGCGATTTTTCAAAACCCTTCATTTTTCAACAAATCCCTTGACTTTGTGGGTGATAAACTGCTCCAAGACGTTGCTTAGTAGGTGCCGTCAAAGATGCTACTGGTCTTTGACGGCACCTCGGTCTAGCCATAACTGTTTGTCAATCGAAGAAGAAGCAGCTTCCTGCATCAAATCACATCCTTAAGCGTAATTTTGTCTTCCAAGTCCCACTCCATGCGTGACCATCAAAAACCTTGCCCATTTCTTTCTCCGCTCCCTGTGACGGCCTTTTGCAGCTTCATCAGCCGCTTTGTTCCCCTTGTGTGACTTTTGACACATCTGTTTTATGAGCTGCACACTTAGGCTATCGCTATCTCTTTAGGCTTCATCATAGCACTGCAACAATTTCATTTATTTTTCGCGTGATGTTGTATCGGAGAAGCCATCCGTTTTCCTTAAAACCCTCGACCTTTCCACACTGCTCAAACAAATGACATACCTATGTGCATATGCAGAGTCAGTATATATCGTCACTATCTGGCTTTCTTCTGCTAAACAAACACGCTTCTGTTAGCCCCACACAGTTTCAGCAAGTTGTGCGGAAGCAAACGCAGGCTGTGAGTATTACTTCAGCCTTTTCAAGCAACAAATCCAGTTCCTTGGGCTTATACTACTGCATAGCCAGCACACAATGTATCTTCCACACGATAACAAGACCCATCAGTCCAAATACTCCAGGTCTGCCTCACATAATGGAAGGGCTCTCTGCAAATCTGATTCTAAAGCTCAAATATGTATCTGCTTCGTGAACACAATCATGTGGCTCACCATCGCTCTGAAGTTGGCAAATTCTGCGGGGGCTAGGATTCACCTTATCATGCACCCTCACTAGGGTGACATCTTCCTGCTCTAAGAGCCTATGATAGTCTCTGAGCCTAGGCATAGTTCAATGTATATTTTCCATAGTTCAAAGAAGATTTCTGAGACTATGAATGGGTAAAGAATTGTTACTACTGGGTAACCCATCGTACAGATGATGCTTTGTCATAACATTGAATCCTACTCCCACCATTGCTCTGTAGGCAGCAGTGGGTAGCCCTAGTTTCTACTCTGAATAGGCAGTAGAGTAGAGTAGTAGGAAATAGGTTGACGGATTCGTCCCTGTACGCTGTCAGTGCTGACAACGAACTGCACATGCATATTTACCTCCAGTAGAAGTAGACACATAATAGCAAGAAATTCTTAGAGTAGTTATCTGGTAGTGTGAGTGGCAGAGTGCCTCTTATAACCTCTGTTTTGATCGTTTCAAATGCTACAAGCCTTCCTGTGTCCAGGAAAGATTGCTATGGAGTTGACCGATAGAGATCCCGTTATCTTTAACCATAGCTCTCAAAGGTAAACCGTCACTTCTTTTGGAATTTCTACCAGAACAGCCGTCTGGGCGTACATATTATTTTACAATTCAATCTACACAATGGCATCTCTTCCCAACACTGTGGGCAATAGGTGTATGTTCCTATACCAGTATGGGTATTGTAATGTTTGATTTTTTATAGCCGAGCTCAATTGGTTTCCGTTAGAGGAATCAGCTGTTTCACTCCCTCAAATCCGAATTGTCCGAATCAGTTTGAGTTGGACATGGGGAGATTGTGTAAGCATCTTCAGGCGGCGACACATGTGGATAGCAGCTCGCTATCCGCCATCACTTCCAATGGTCGGTTGTTTACTTTTCCACCTCAATGGTTGGATCGTTTTCCGTTCCTGATGCTACCATCTGACAAACCCCCCGGTATCGGATGCCTTCCGTGCACCTCTATAATCCTGGCTCCGGACCCCTATAAGGGTTCATCCGTCCCTCCAAATGATTTTTGACTGGCCGCCTTGTTATCTTCCTCTGAAAATTTCCTCTGGTGTTTCCTCCTGGCCCATTACACCTCACGGGCAAAGTAACCCACCTGCCACAATTATAACACACTTCTGAAGATTGCTGGAAGTATGGCTTAAATCTTCCGTCTCTTCCTCTTCCTAAAGCCTCTCTAGTCACTCTTCCTCTCCATTCTCTTTGTCTGTCCAGAAAAACTGCTGTGGCTATGAAACAACTGGTCCCACTAGTGGTGGCTGGTACAGTTGTGCGGTTGACCTGTGTTCGGTTGAAGCTGTGGTAGTGATTGGTAATTTGGGATGATCACTGATTCTGCATAACCAAAGCCTGTTTCGTCTCCTTCTTCCTTATTCTCCACCCGGTTGTATTTATTGAGTTTTCTGAGAGTTTCGTGGTTCCATGTTCTTTCATGTTGTGTTTTCCTTTTTCCCGGTACTACAGGATCCACTTGATGGTCTATATATCTGTATAGATACCTTTTTCCATGCTTTCCAAGTCCCAACCAACTATGCCATTTGTTTGATTCCTTACTGGTGATGGCAGCCCCATCTGTCAGTTTTAGCTCAGCAAAAAATTGACTGCTAATTTTGACCTCACATCATGGGATTCATTTCCATAACATATTCCTCCACAGTTGATGAGCTCTTTGACACCTAGGCGCTCGGATTTCTTGGTCCGTCCTTAGTCGGGTCAATCATAATGTTTGTCAGGAATGCACATTTGTTGGAAAACTTAACTTTCCAGTGCTCCTCCACAGCCGAAAAAAAAAAATTTTTCCTTACTTGTCAGCTAACAAAACTCAGGATCATTCCCCTAGCAGTCCCCACATATCGATTAAGTCCAGCTCTACTGAAAAATGTCTTTCCATACTGGAAATCCCAGGAGATTAGCCAAAAAGTCTCTTTAATGTCTCCTATGGCAGAACTGTGTTCCCACCGTAATTTTCTTCCAATTTAGAAATCCAAAGAATTGCTCCATCTTGAAGAGTATGGCAGCTTCTCAAGTATTTCTGACCACTCGGTATCTGCAAAGGCTTATATACTTCCAGGTTTCTGTCCTCGAATTATCACTGGCATCATCTTCTTACTTGTGCTCCGCCTTTTCTTGGCCGCAATGTATACCTCCTCTCCAATTTGTGGATTTCTTTTTTCAGCAGTTTTTCCTTCTATCTCACACTTCTTGAGTCTGTTCTTCTAATTCTCTTACTTCTTCTAAATTATTCGCGTTATCCAAGCATGATATGCAATCGGATACATATCTCTTTCTATTTATATTTCATGTGCCTAGTCATTGTAGGATAAAATCCTCTTGAAATCATGAAGCACCTTTAATCTCGAAATTTTCATCTCTGGCTCCATCTTCACTTTCATCAGGTAACTCGATCTCTTGTATCCTGTCTTCTTCCAACTTCCATCACCCCTTCTTCCGTCTGGCCAAACCTCTGTCTGTCACAGGGGTCATATCCACCCATGATCTCTTCTGAATCACTTGAATCATCAGCATCATCATCATCATCTTCAAATTCCATTCTTCATCCTGAACCTCAACTCACTCTAGCCCTTAGTTTCGCAGACATGTCGTTTTCCTTCTTACTTTTGATTTTCGTGATTTCCATCTTTTATGGTCGTTTCTGCTTTTCCTCTCTCTGTTAGTTCGTCCAGCTTCATCTCTGATGCAATAAATCACACCCCTCCTGAATGATCATTTGAAGCTGATGATAGACGGCCTTAAACTCTACTTCTTCCTCGTAAGGTGGGGGGCCTTTTTGGCTGACTCCGTATGTGTGAGAAAGGTGTAATGACTTCTGGCCATTATTTTTTTCTGTACCTTCGGCCGCCTTTTGCCATTTCTTTCTCTATACCTCTGTCTCTTTTATCTTTTGTATCTTTTTGCAGTTTTTGGTCCCCTCATTTTTCAACAACTTAAGAAAACACCCAGATCTCTGTCTCTTTCTTTACGCTGCTTCCCTTTTTTTTTTTTTTTTTCTTCTTATTGATCTTCCTTATATGTGGACACAAGCACTTTGCATTTATTTTAATTACGTTCTGGGTTAAGAGTCCCTTCCACTGGCCATGAATTGTTCAATGTCAGGCCAAACGGTTATTTCCATTGTCCACGTATAACCTTGCATATACCAATTACTAAAAGGGTTACTATTTTTGTTACTACGTCAAACAGGACAGAATTACTTTCATAGTTTTAGATGTCCTTTTTCCCCATTGTAACAACTCTTTTATATCATTCCTTATTGTGATATTATTTTTTATTTGTTATTTTAAACTATTTAATTTGTAAACCAAAAAATACTTTAAGCTATGTAGCTTATCATTCCCTCACTATATTTTTTATTTTTTATTTGTATTTAATTTTTTTTGCCACTAATCAAATTATGGGGGGGGATTAGTGGCAAGCTTACCACATCCGATCATGGAAAAGTAAAGAAACTAAAGTCAAACTGTCAGAGCAATCAAAAAAAGGAAAGATCTGTAATCCAGCAACACTACAGCACACCACCAAACCAATTGCCTTAGTAAACAACCCAATCACTTTAATTTTTACAGAATAATCTCAGGTGCTGGATTTCCAACACAACTTCGATCAAAAGCAACCATGCCCCCCCACCTCAAAAAGAATGTGCAATTCTCAATTACATCAATTGATCAGTCTGTTGCCAAGTCCGCTGTCAAATGGCCACAACATGAAAATATTCTATGCATACACAATGTATCTATTACCAGTGGGAAAAACAGTATTTAGTTCACCACCAATTGTGGCAAGTTCTCCCACTTAAAAAGAGAGAGAGAGCCTGTTAGTGGTCGATCATAGGTACACGTCAACTATGACAGACCAAATGGGGGGAAACAATCCAGAAAATCAACATTGTCGGATTTTTAATGAATTTATTTGCAAATTATGGTGAAAATAAGTGATTTGGTCCAATAACAAAAGTTTCTCAATACTTTGTTATATACCCTTTGTGGCAACAATGACACAAGGTCAAACGTTTGCCTGTAAGTCTTCACAAGGTTCCACACACTGTTGCTGGTAGGTTGGCCCATTCCTCCATGCAGATCTCCTCTAGAGCAGTGATGTGTGGTTGGCTGGTCGGCTGGGCAACATGGACTTTCAAACTCACCTCCAAAGATGTTCTATGGGGATTGAGATCTGGAAGACCTTGCTAGCCAACACAAGGAACCTTTGAAATCTTCTTACGAATCCACTCCTTCGGTTGGTTTCCCTTTACGGTGTTGTGTTTGGGATCATTGTTCTGCCTGAAAGACCCATCCCGTTTCATCTTCAATAGCCCTTGCTGATTGAAGGAGGTTTTTCACTCAAAATCTCCCTATACATGGCCCCATTCATTCTTTCCTTTACACGGATCAGTCCGTCCTGTTGCCCTTTGCAAGTAAAGAACACGCCCCCAACGCCTGACGTTTCCCACCCCCAAGCTTCACCGTAGGTTGTGGTGTTCTTTGGCATGCAACTCCAGCATTCTTTGTCCTCCAAACACGACGAGTTGGAGTTTTTACCAAAAAAAAGAATTCATTTGGGTTTCATCATGACCATATGACATTCTCCCAATCCTCTTCTGGATCATACAAAATGCACTCTAGCAAACTTCAGACGGGCCTGGACATGTAAGTGCTTAAGCAGGTGTACACGTCCTGGCACTTGCTAGATTTGAGTCCCTGGCGGCGTAGCAGTGTTTTACTGATGGTAGGTCTTTGTTACTTTGGTCCCCAGCTCTCTGCAGGTTCAATTCACTAAGGGCTCCCCTGTGGTTCTGGGATTTTTTGCCTCCCGTTCTTGTGATTCATTTTGACCCCCACGCGGTGGAGTACTTGCGTGGGAGCCCCAGATCGAGGGAGATTCCAGTGGTCTTGTATTTCTTCCATTTCCTAATATGTGTGCCCACAGTTGTATTCTTCAAACCAAGCTGCTTACCTATGGCCAGATTCAGTCTTCCCAGCCTGGTGCATGGTCTACGATTTTGTTTCTGGTGTCCTTTGGACAGCTCTTGGGCTTGGCCATAGTGGGGAGTTTGGAGTGTGGACTGTTTTGAGGTTGTGGACAGGTTCTTTTTAATACTGATAAGTTCCAAAACAGGTGCCATAATACAGGTACGAGTGGAGGACACAGTGAAGACTCTATAAAGAAGAAGTTACAGGTCTGTGAGAGCCAGAAATCTTGCTTGTTTGTAGGTGACGCAATACTGATTTTTCCACCATAATTTTGCAAATACATTCCTTAAAAATCCTAAAATGTGATTTTTCTGGATTTGTCTTTTCGCACATTGTCCTTCATAGTTGACGTGTAACCTGATGAAAAAGTACTTTTTTCAGTGGGAGAACTTGCACACAATTGTGGCTGAACTAAAGACTTTTTTTCCCCACTGTAATTCCTGTAAGGGAAAGTAAAGTTTGTGGATAGAACAAGTTACCTGGCCTTAATTGGACTGGATACGGGGCAAGCACACGCTATCGCGTGTCGCACTGGTCAGCACTCCTCTCTCCTCTGTCTCCTCCTTCCTCATCTCTACATAACAGTGAGAACAAAAGAAACAGACAACATTTAGTTATTTTATGCATACCTATGTTACATTCGCGCTAGAATAAACAAGCAGCTTAACTCAGGAAAATTTAATAGCGCAATAAATTTTATTTTAAATCCGTCAACATAGCTCCATTTATTTCAAGGACTCAATCAAATAGTTTTTATAGAAGCAACAGCCCTTAACAAAAGAATACTTTATTTTTTGAAGTCTCCCCCCTTTTTTATTTTTTTACTCTAAGTCTGCTGACAGCAGCTAGTGCAGGCAGGGAGTGGCACATTCGCTTTGCGCAAATCTAACTCTAAAACCCACAGCAGACAGCCCGCGTCCCTCCCTTTTTTCCAAAACCCGACAAAAAGTAACACTGAACAAAAAGCACAAAACCAAAACAAAACATGAACACAAATCCTACTTCAAGTTTCTTAACGTAACTATAGCTATTTTCTCCCTTTCTTCACTTATTTTACTTAATCGAGATTTATAGTTATTTTTTTACCATACAAATCCTCTCTATACAATCTAACCCCCCGGGGGCTCATAGATTTTACAATTTTAAAACGAATCCTCTCTTCTCTCTCCGGGGGCCTCTCTCTCTCTCTCTCCACACACCCAAAAACACACACCCATAATCAACAAGAATGCATCCATTTAACAATTCTAAGCAGCTTCCCTCGCTCCTTTTTCTCCTTTTTTCCTTTCCCACATTTTTTCTACTTGAGTTGCAGATACTAAAGGGGGCTACTTCGGGCATATACCTCGTCAACTAATCCAGAG
>JAGTTL010000893.1:0-23028 GCA_036851935.1 Coregonus suidteri
CTCTCTCTCAATTCAATTCAATTTAATTTAAGGGCTTCATTGACATGGGAAATGTATGTAAACATTGTCAAAGCAAGTGAAGTACATAATAAACAAAAGTGAAATAAACAATAAAAATGAACAGTAAACATTACACTCAAAAATTCCAAAAGAATAAAGACATTTTAAATGTCATATTATGTCTATATACAGTGTTGTAACAATGTGCAAATAGTCTTTGTGGATATGTGTAATCTGAGGGAAATATGTGTCTCTAATATGGTCATACATTTGACAGGAGGTTTGGAAGTGCAGCTCAGTTTCCACCTCATTTTGTGGGCAGTGTGCACATAGCCTGTCTTCTCTTGAGAGCCAGGTCTGCCTACGGTGGCCTTTCTCAATAGCAAGGCTATGCTCACTGAGTCTGTACATAGTCAAAGCTTTCCAAAAAGGTATCTATTTAGAACCTAAAAGGGTTCATTCGGCTGTCCCCATAGGTTAACCCTTTGAATAACCCTTTTTGGTTTTACCTGGAACCAAAAAGGGTTCTACCTGGAACCAAAAAGGGTTCTACCTGGAACCAAAAAGGGTTCTACCTGGAACCAGAAAGGGTTCTACCTGGAACCAAAAAGGGTTCTACCTGGAACCAAAAAGGGTTCTACCTGGAACCAAAAAGGGTTCTTCCTGGAACCAAAAAGGGTTCTACCTGGAACCAAAAAGGGTTCTACCTGGAACCAAAAAGGGTTCTACCTGGAACCAAAAAGGGTCATCCTACGGGGACGGCCGAATGAACCACATTGGAACCCTTTTTTCTAAAAGTGTAGACATGTGATCATCGGAGCATTGCCTCATGCTGCAAGTGCTTCAAATCAACCACAAAGACAAGCTGATCATCTGTTTTCTGATTGATAAAATTATTGTAAGAGTGTTCAAGTTCAGATTGACTTTCAAAAGACTAAATGAAAACGATGAAGCAGTGTCCTAATTATGGCAGAGTAAAATAATGAGAACTTTTTAAGTATTCATATTCAGTTAGCGAACCATATGCCAGGAGCCTTGTGTGGAGTCTAAATGGATATAGGATCATGTTCATGGTTATACTTTAGCAAGGTAAGCACAGCCGACTAAGGTGGTTCCACTAGGCTATCCAGATGCTTAAGAGCCAGTATAACTTTGAGAGAGAACATACCCTTATGGGCATCTTTGGTTTTCTAACCCTAAAAAGGTGTGTGTGTGTGTGTGTGGTGTGTGTGTGTGTGTGTGTGTGTGTGTGTGTGTGTGTGTGTGTGTGTGTGTGTGTAAGCGGACTCTACAAGGTGTCGAAAAGCGTTCCACAGGGATGCTGGCCCGTGTTGACTACAATACCTCGCACAGTTGTGTCAAGTTGGATGGATGTCCTTTGGCTGGTGGACCATTCTTGATACACACGGGAAACTGTTGAGGGTGGAAAAACCCAGCAGCGTTGCAGTTCTTGACACACTCAAACCGGTGCGCCTGGCACCTAATACCATACCCCGTTCAAAGGCACTTCAATATTTTGTCTACGCCCATTCACTTTCTGAATGGCACACATACACAATCCATGTCTCAATGGTCTCAAGGCTTAAAAATCAATGATGCCATGTATTGACCAATGAGAAGCTTTAAAGGCTGTAAAGCCACAGGTAAACTAAAATATAAATCCAAAACCAAAATTATGATGATTAAACTAAATATAAATATATATATATATTATATATATATATATATATATATATATATACAAAACCATTTATTATGGTCAAACAAAAAAAAAATATTCAACAAAAAAATAAAACCATTAATGATGTTCAAACATACATAAGCAAATTGAAACACAATAAAACCTGTTTCGCTAAAATCTGCACGCAAACAAGCAAACAAACAACTCAAAGACAAAACAGGATCAAAACACCAGTCTAACAGCTGGTGCAGGAGTTTCTAAAAGAGACATCTGGAATGGCATGATCATAACACTCCTATAAAAACGAAAAATGTGATTAGCTTACGTGCAGTATTTTAGTGATTAGCTTACGTGCAGAGTTGGTTTATAGAGAAATACTCACAGGTATCATCTAACTTGCAACAAAAACAGAACTAAGCTACAAGGTTTTTTATATTTGACATTTGAAGGTCTCGTATCTTTTATGGATACGGTAAGGAACTTGCAAAGTGAGCATGACTATTAACATTTGGTCGCAGATCACTTCTTATTATAATAAATAATAATATATAATAAATTAATAATATATAATACATTTAGCAGAAATTTAGCAGACTTTTTGTGACTCTGGCTACCGACTTTAATAAATGATATGTAGGTAGAGAGACCATTTTTACAGCCATCTGCCATTTTTCTCTCACACACACACAAAAACACACAAACACACACACACACACACACACACACACACACACACACACACACACACACACACACACACACACATTTAATTAATCTGTGGTTCATTCATAATACTGTCCTAATATTGCTAACACTAACAAAGACACACTAGTGTGCGCGCGGTATACTGAAATGTATGTACATTTTTCATACAAAAATAAAATACTGTTCGGTACTATAATTTTTTTGTTACGTTCGGTACTTTGGTCAAACGTGTCTCACGTGGTTGAGAGGATCAAGACAGCCTATCAGAGAAGCCCCTTTATAGCACGAAGAGCAAAGAGCCTGCTCCTCTTCCTCATCCAGTCTGGCTGCGTTGTTTAAACCCCCCCCCCCCCCCCCCCCACTCATAATGCACAGAAGTTAACATACTTGAACAATGCAACTCGGGCATGTAGAAATGTTGAAACTGTTCATTACTGTTCACAAAACAATGTCCATACAGGCTAGAACTTTCACAATGCAAGAAGATACCAGCAGCTTCCAGCTTTAATTGTAGGCTAACTTTCCTTGCTAGCTTACAGCTGAATTCACTACCCTAGTACTTTGTTTGTGATAATATGCAAACCATAACGCAAAAGATGCTGATTTCAAAGCTGATTGTCACCAAAAACGTTATTAATTCACTTCGTCTCCATCGCCACCAAAGCCTCATTCACTTCTTCAACTCTCTCGCTTCCCGTCCGGGTTTTCCCTAGATTCCATTCTCCCTCGCTTCCCGTCCGGGTTTTTCCCTAGATTCCATTCTCCCTCGCTTCCCGTCCGGGTTTCCCCTAGATTCCATTCTCCCTCGCTTCCCGTCCGGGTTTCCCCTAGATTCCATTCTCCCTCGCTTCCCGTCCGGGTTTCCCCTAGATTCCATTCTCCCTCGCTTCCCGTCCGGGTTTTCCCTAGATTCCATTCTCCTCGCTTCCCCGTCCGGGTTTCCCCTAGATTCCATTCCCCCTCGCTTCCCGTCCGGGTTTTCCCCTAGATCCATTCTCCCTCGCTTCCCTCGGGTTTTCCCTAGATTCGGGTTCTCCCTAGCTCCCGTTCCATTCTGATTCCATTCTCCCTCGCTTCCCGTCCGGGTTTCCCCTAGATTCCATTCTCCCTCGCTTCCCGTCCGGGTTTCCCCCAGATTCCACAGCCACGTTCTGCCTTGGGAATGGCATCATTACTTTCTTAAAGAGACAGCACAAACTTTTATAAAAAAAAAAATGAGTTTGCTTCTTCTATGCAAATGTTTTGATCAGTACAATAAAATAATATGTTCTCCTAGCAGTTGCCAATAAAATAGGTCCTAAATGGAAAGGAATTGTTTATCATCTGTATACCTAGGCTACATCTTGATTTACCTACGTTTATCAATAGAGATTTACCATTCAAACGCCAATGGGAGGGAGCAAACCAGACATGGGATATCTATCTGATTCCAGGAGTGTTACTACGGAGGCATCAGGGAAACATTTACACACACACACACACACACACACACACACAGAATCAACCCTCCACTCACTCTGTCAAGGGGCTACACAAGGACAACATGCCAACGTGCCATGCAGATAGTAGTTCCAGTAAACCCCTTAATAAACACTAGTAATGAGGGGAGATAAGAAAGATTCACAATGAGGTGGATGGAGAAAACACAGAGTCAATTGTTCTTGTCCTAGTTGTCCTTCAACTGAGCTAATTCCACCTTCCTTCGCTCTATTCTTTTAGGCCTATTCAGGTGGAAACAGAGGGAGTAAATGGGGATGGAGAGAGAGAGAGAGAGAGCGAGAGAGAGAGAGCGAGAGAGCGAGAGAGAAGAAACTGACACCCTCAGCAAACTGGACAATAACCTGACACCCTCAGCACACAGGGGGACAAACACCTACCTGCAGGTGACAGCATTCCCTCCCCCATATGCCCCCCTAGGCACAACTACGACATCATAGCCAATAAAAACGGGTCACAACTCCTGCAGCTCTGTCGCACGCTGGGTATGTACATTGTCAATGGTAGGCTTCGAGGGGACTCCTATGGTAGGTACACCTATAGCTCATCTCTTGGCAGTAGTACTGTGGACTACTTTATCACTGACCTCAACCCAGAGTCTCTCAGAGCGTTCACAGTCAGCCCACTGACACCCCTATAAGACCACAGCAAAATCACAGTCTACTTGAACAGAGCAATACTCAATCATGAGGCATCAAAGCCAAAGGAACTGAATAATATTAAGAAATGCTATAGATGGAAGGAAAGTAGTGTCGAAACCTACCAAAAAAAAATTAGGCAACAACAAATTCAATCCCTTTTAGACAACTTCCTGGACAAAACGTTTCACTGTAATAGTGAACTACTTGGCAGTAGAAAACCTAACAGTATATTTGACCTCTCAGCTTCCCTATCAAATCTAAAAATGTCTAAGAGAAAACAGAAGAAAAGTAACAACAATGACAAATGGTTTGATGAGGAATGCAAAAACCTAAGAAAGAAATTGAGGAACCTATCCAACCAAAAATATAGAGACCCAGAAAACCTGAGCCTACGCCTTCACTATGGTGAATCACTAAAACAATACAGAAATACAATATGGAAAAAGAAGGAACAGCATGTCAGAAATCAGCTCAATGCAATTGAAGAATCCATAGACTCTAACCACTTCTGGGAAAATTTGAAAACACTAAACAAACAACAACACGAAGAGCTATCTATCCAAAACAGAGATGTATGGGTAAACGACTTCTCCAATCTCCAACAAAGAACAAACAGCTAAAAAATATACATGATCAAATGCAAAATCTTAGAATCAACTATTAAAGACTTCCAGAACTCACTGGATACTCCAATTACACTGAATGAACTACAGGACAAAATACAAACCCTCCAACCCAAAAAGGCAGATGGTGTTGATGGTATCCTAAATGAAATGATAAAATATACAGACCACAAATTCAAATTGGCTATACTTAAACTCTTTAACATCATCCTTAGCTCTGATATCTTCCCCAATATTTGGAACCAAGGACGGATCACCCCAATCCACAAAAGTGGAGACAAATTTGACCCCAATAACTACCGTGGGATATGCGTCAACAGCCTTCTTGGGAAGATCCTCTGCATTATCATTAACAGCAGACTAGTTGAAAACAATGTACTGAGCAAATGTCAAATTGGCTTTTTACCAAATTACTGTACGACAGACCAGAGAGAGAGAGAGAGAGAGAGAGTATGGCGCATTCTCAAAATACATGGTATGTCTATTCAAATTCGGACAGGCCCCACATTTAGAATTATTGTCTGAATTATTTCGTACATCTTGTTTTGTTTTATCTTACCTTAACTTGATTGTCTTACCTTAAATCAACTATCTTACCTTAACTTAAATATCTTAACTTAACATGATTGTCTTATCTTAACTTGATTGTCTTACCTTAACTTGACTGTCTTACCTTAACTTGATAGTTTTACCTTAACTTAATTATCTTACCTTCACTTGATTGTCTTACCTTAACTTAATTATCTTACCTTAAGTTGATTGTATTACCTTAACTTAATTATCTTAGCTTAACTTGATTGTCTTACCTTAACTTAATTAGCTTAACTTAACTATCTTACCTTAACTTAATTATCTTGATTGTCTTACCTTAACTTGATTGCCTTACCTTAACTTAATTATCTTACCTTTATTGGGGATTTATTATTCTTCTAAACTAATAGGATGACTAACTTAGAAAGAATGCAGTCTTGACTGGGCTAATGTAGGCTGTGACACCTGGAAGGCTGTGATTGATGTGAAGAGAAGATAAGGATTGTGTCTTCAAATGCTAGACTATAATAGTTCATTGTGATCTATGAGTCTTCCTTTGACATGGGAATGATGTCTAAGGGAGCTGGCTCTTCTCACTATGATAGGTTGTTATGATAATCTTGTGCCTGGATTAAGTGTGTAACAAATGGCGCCGAGGAGATGAGAGCAACCACTGCATCAACGGATTGGCTGAGATAGTGTAAACCACGCTCAAGTCTTTACTCTAATTGGCCAGCAGAGAAGTGGGAAACTTCCTCTGTCAGAGTATTTGGGTATTGTTTCTAGAGCAATGAGTTAGTTCTCTGGAGTGTCCTGCGAGGCATATCAGAGAGCCCGTATATACGAAACATCATATTTACCATTGAAGGTTTTTGCATTAATTAAAATAACTAGTATACCTTAGAAGTCGTGTTGACCTCTTTTGTTCCTAATGCCAGATTTGAATTGACGCAACTTTGACACCTTAACATAAGTATCTTATCTTACATTAACTGAATTATCTTACCTTAACATTGTCTTACCTTAACTGAATTATCTTACCTTAACTTGCTTGTCTTACCTTAATTTAATTATCTTACCTTAGCTTAATATCTTACCTTAACGTGATTGTCTTACCTTAACTTGATTGTCTTACCTTAACTTGATTGTCTGACCTTAACTTGATAGTCTTACCTTAACTTAGTTATCTTACCTTAACTTAATTGTTTTACCTTAACTTGATTGTCTTACCTTAAATTGATTATCTTACCTTAACTCCATTAATCTGGGAGGATTTTCTTGACCATCCTTTGTATCGGATAATTAATGGTTTCCCTGTCCCTGTGTGTGTGTGTGAGAGTGTGTGTGTGTGTGTGTGTGTGTGTGTGTGTGCGTGGTGGTGTGTGTGTGTGTGTGTATGAGAGAGAGAGAGAGAGAGAGAGAGAGAGAGAGAGAGAGAGAGACTCTTAAAGGGAGTACTCCTAATATCATTTTGTTACCTGTATAAAAGACACCTGTCCACAGAAGCAATCAAACAATCAGATTCCAAACTCTCCACCATGGCCAAAGAGCTCTCCAAGGATGTCAGGGACATGATTGTAGACCTACACAAGGCTGGAATGGGCTACAAGACCATCGCCAAGCAGCTTGGTGAGAAGGTGACAACAGTTGGTGCGATTATTCGCAAATGGAAGAAAGACAAAAGAACTGTCAATCTCCCTCGGCCTGGGGCTCCATGCAAGATCTCACCTCGTGGAGTTGCAATGATCATGAGAACGGTGAGGAATCAGCCCAGAACTACACGGGAGGATTTTGTCAATGATCTCAAGGCAGCTGGGACCATAGTCACCAAGAAAACAATTAGTAACACACTACGCCGTGAAGGACTGAAATCCTGCAGCGCCCGCAAGGTCCCCCTGTTCAAGAAAGCACATATACAGGGCCGTCTGAAGTTTGCCAATGAACATCTGAATGATTCAGAGGAGAACAGGGTGAAAGTGTTGTGGTCAGATGAGACCAAAATCGAGTTCTTTGGCATCAATCCAACTCGCCGTGTTGGGAGGAGGAGGAATGCTGCCTATGACCCCAAGAACACCATCCCCACGGTCAAACATGGAGGTGGAAACATTATGCTTTGGGGGTGTTTTTCTGCAAAGGGGACAGGACAACTTCACCGCATCATCCCGAGTGGCGCAGTGGTCTAAGGCACTGCATCGCAGTGCTAGCTGTGCCACTAGAGATCCTGGTTCGAATCCAGGCTCTGTCGTAGCCAGCCGCGACCGGGAGACCCATGGGGCGGCGCACAATTGGCCCAGGGTAGGGGAGGGAACGGCCCGCAGGGATGTAGCTCAGTTGATAGAGCATGGCGTTTGCAACGCCAGGGTTGTGGGTTCGTTTCCCATGGGGGGCCAGTATGAAAAAAATTAAAAATAAAATAATAATAATAATGTGTGCACTCACTAACTGGATAAGAGCGTCTGCTAAATGACTAAAATGTAAATGTAAATTGACGATGGACGGGGCCATGTACCGTCAAATCTTGGGTGAGAACCTGCTTCCCTCAGCCAGGGCATTGAAAATGGGTTGTGGATGGGTATTCCAGCATGACAATGACCCAAAACACACGGCCAAGGCAACAAAGGAGTGGCTCAAGAAGAAGCACATTAAGGTCCTGGAGTGGCCTAGCCAGTCTCCTGACCTTAATCCCATAGAAAATCTGTGGAGGGAGCTGAAGTTTCGAGTTGCCAAATGTCAGCCTCGAAACCTTAATGACTTGGAGAAGATCTGCAAAGAGGAGTGGGACAAAATCCCTCCTGAGATGTGTGCAAACCTGGTGGCCAACTAGAAGAAACGTCTGACCTCTGTGATTGCCAACAAGGGTTTTGCCACCAAGTACTAAGTCATGTTTTGCAGAGGGGTCAAATACTTATTTCCCTCATTAAAATGCAAATCAATTTATAAAAATTTTGACATGCGTTTTTCTGGATTTTGTTGTTGTTATTCTGTCTCTCACTGTTCAAATAAACCTACCATTAAAATTATAGACTGATCATGTCTTTGTCAGTGGGCAAACGTACAAAATCAGCAGGGGATCAAATACTTTTTTCCCCTCACTTAACAAGCAAGTCAGGTGAATGAGTAATGAAACGCTGGCCCTTTAAAAAGCTCCAATCAGATCAACCAGTGTTTACAGACTTAATGACCTTCTCCCCTCTCTCACGTTAGCAATGGGGAGGCATGTTTGTGTCTCCGAATCCATATTATATAAATCTCCTGATTCGCTGAGGTCACTCCCAAAACCCAGGCCAGAAAGTGAATTGTCTGTGAACCTCCTCCTTCCTTTCCGCCTTTCTCACACTCGCCGAGTTCTAACGGCCAAGGACTTATGGGTAAGAAAAGGTGAAGCGGGGGCGGCTGGCTGCAGCGCTGCTCATTTTTGTTGGAGGTGTCCAATTAGTTTGGTTTCCCAGTCCCATAACGTTGAGTGATGGTGGGCCGAATGTGCAAAATGAAAGCCCAGGTATATGATGTAATGATGCATTTCCTAAATTGCATGTGACCCCAGCTAAAGACCCTGGCCACCTCGATAAATGCAAATGGTAAAGCATGTCTAATTCTTCCACTCCATTTAGACTTACAATTCTACGCTGGAGAAAATAATCTTTGAACTGGAAATTATTAGAGCTCGTTTCTGTCATGGGTAAGATAAGAGGTGTCACACGGGGGTATGACAGTCACCATAGTATAGCACTCTTTTTCCATGACAGTCACCATAGTATAGCACTCTTTTTCCATGACAGTCACCATAGTATAGCACTCTTTTTCCATGACGGTCACCATAGTATAGCACTCTTTTTCCATGACAGTCACCATAGTATAGCACTCTTTTTCCATGACAGTCACCATAGTATAGCACTCTTTTTCCATGACAGTCACCATAGTATAGCACTCTTTTTCCATGACAGTCACCATAGTATAGCACTCTTTTTCCATGACAGTCACCATAGTATAGCACTCTTTTTCCATGACAGTCACCATAGTATAGCACTCTTTTTCCCGCAAAGCTGCGGTGGCACTCGTGGCGAAAGTTCCGAAATAATTCTAAATCAACCTATGACAGAAGCAGAAGCTTTCTAATTTCAGTGAAACACAATACAGTGAAAAAAAGGACCCTTTGTGGGGAGATTTCAATCATTTTCAGCCCAGCCCCTACCTGTGAAGCTGGCTTTCCTCTTGAGCCCAGAGGCATGTTACCAATCCCTGGAGGACATTGCTGGGTGCAAATGAAATTCTCTCCAATACTCCAAGGCTACAAACGTGATACTATGGAGTCGATGGTTGATGGATATCAGCATCTTTTTCTCTTCATCTGACTTTTTGATCTGAAACATCAAATAGTTCTCTCTGCTTGCTGACCTTAACACTACCTCAAACTGGTGATAATGTTCCTAACATGTATGCTGTTATAACATTATTCAGCAGGGGCGGCCTGTTCAATAGGGCGATATGGGCGACGCACTGCCAAACGGGAAAAGGAAGGGATTTTTTTTCTAATCAATTATATCACGGCAACAGTAGTTATCAGTGTTGTAATCTATACGTCTGATCTGCCACAGTGCCACACTGCCACTAAATGTCGAATCAGGCTAAAGTCGTGCTTCAAATGGCTCCCCCCCCTTTTGGGCCGATTTCAGTCAGGTTGAAAATCGCCCAGAAGTCTGTCATAGACTCCCATGTAAAATCATTTTTTTTCAAATTTCAGAGCCTTCAATACAATCTCAATGGGTGTCTGTGGGCTTGCACTTACGCGCTTTCGTCATACGTTACGTAACCATGAACGTAACTGAGAAAAGAGTGGATTGTTTGAAAGAAGTTCCTTTTTGTCGGCGAACAAATGAAGATAAATTGGCAACGAAACAATTAGGACCTCCCAGACCAAATTTAATAATTCAACAGGTTTCTACTAAAGGCGGAAAGTCCTACACCCGAGGATTTTCCAAAAATTGGTACGAACGAAAAAAGACATTGCCACTCACTCAACTGGATGACGAGGGATACAGGCTAGCTGTCCGCCGCCACAACGATGAGGTTAGTGTTGATAATCACAAGTTTACTGGAGAACCAACTGAGACCAAGTAGAGACTTTGGACAGGGTGGATATTGTGTAATAAAGGCAGTTTATTCAGAGGTAAATATATCTGGAATCGCGTTCACGGACCCGTTCGTCAAACTCTTAGGGAGCTATAAATTAAGCCCCATTACTTACCAATTATTATTATCTGAAGAGAGCCCCGAAACATTGTGTGCAGACATTTTATGCAATAAATGAAGTAGGTTCAATCTAGTAGTTCTGATCTTCTGATTGGTCCTGATGAGTTGGGCGAGGTCACCTCCAGGCTACTGTCACTGTTGCATTGGCTCTGAGTCGGGTTCTCTGTCTTCAAATGTTCAGCCTAAGAGAGGGGATTTTTGTGTGTGTGTGTGTGTGTGTGTGTTTAACAGTGATGATGTGTGTGTGTGTGTGTGTGTTTAACAGTGATGATGTGTGTGTGTGTGTGTTTGTGTGTGTGTGTGTCCTCAGAGCAAGAACTCGTGAGTTGGAAGAACTGAGAGGCCTATGGCGTGGGTGTTGTCCTTGGCCAACTGCTGACAAGGCTGACAAGATAGGACCCTTTTGTCCATTGTTATTGGATAGGAACAGAACTTATAACCAGCTCCTGACCTAAATAGATCTTAGCACAACATTTTACTCAACATATCATATTCCATATTCACTATAACAAATATATTTACTACGACATTAGCAAGAACCGCCACATCCTCAGCCGGCTAATCCAGTGTGTGAAGTTTTGCGGAGTGTTTGAGTTAGCTTTGCGAGGCAAAGATGAAACTGAGGGCTCCACCAACCCTGGTAAGCCAACACTTTTGAGATCAGTCAATACATGCTTCTGGTATTGACTTATATGCTGCCCCTGTCTTCATGTTGTTGCTGGACATATATTTTTTTAAATGTGTGTAGGTCACCTAAATCATCAGAAAAATTGCCCCTACTGAGAATTTTTTCAGGAGCCGCCACTGCTTGTGAAGGTGGTAAATGACCTTTTAATGGCGTCAGACCGAGGCTCTGCATCTGTCCTCGTGCTACTAGACCTTAGTGCTGCCTTTGACACCATCGATCACCACATTCTTTTGGAGAGACTGGAAACCCAAATTGGTCTACACGGACAAGTTCTGGCCTGGTTTAGATCTTACCTGTCGGAAAGATATCAGTTTGTCTCTGTGAATGGTCTGTCCTCCGACAAATCAACTGTACATTTCGGTGTTCCTCAAGGTTCCGTTTTAGGACCACTATTGTTTTCACTATATATTTTACCTCTTGGGGATGTTATTCGAAAACATAATGTTAACTTTCACTGCTATGCGGATGACACACAGCTGTACATTTCAATGAAACATGGTGAAGCCCCAAAATTGCCCTCGCTAGAAGCCTGTGTTTCAGACATAAGGAAGTGGATGGCTGAAAACTTTCTACTTTTAAACTCGGACAAAACAGAGATGCTTGTTCTAGGTCCCAAGAAACAAAGAGATCTTCTGTTAAATCTGACAATTCATCTTGATGGTTGTAAAGTCGTCTCAAATAAAACTGTGAAGGACCTCGGCGTTACTCTTGACCCTGATCTCTCTTTTGACGAACATATCAAGACTGTTTCAAGGACAGCTTTTTTCCATCTACGTAACATTGCAAAAATCAGAAATTTTCTGTCCAAAAATTATGCAGAAAAATTAATCCATGCATTTGTTACTTCTAGGTTAGACTACTGCAATGCTCTACTTTCCGGCTACCCGGATAAAGCACTAAATAAACTTCAGTTAGTGCTAAATACGGCTGCTAGAATCCTGACTAGAACCAAGAAATTTGATCATATTACTCCAGTGCTAGCTTCCCTACACTGGCTTCCTGTTAAGGCAAGGGCTGATTTCAAGGTTTTACTGTTAACCTATAAAGCGTTACATGGGCTTGCTCCTACCTATCTTTCCGAGTTGGTCCTGCCGTACATACCAATACGTACGCTACGGTCACAAGACGCAGGCCTCCTAATTGTCCCTAGAATTTCTAAGCAAACAGCGGGAGGCAGGGCTTTCTCCTATAGATCTCCATTTTTATGGAACAGTCTGCCTACCCATGTGAGAGACGCAGACTCGGTCTCAACCTTTAAGTCTTTACTGAAGACTTATCTCTTCAGTAGGTCATATGATTGAGTGTAGTCTGGCCCAGGAGTGTGAAGGTGAACGGAAAGGCTCTGGAGCAACGAACAGCCCTTGCTGTCTCTGCCAGGCCGGTTCCCCTCTCTCCACTGGGGTTCTCTGCCTCTAACCCTGTTACAGGGGCTGAGTCACTGGCTTGCTGGTGCTCTTTCATGCCGTCCCTAGGAGGGGTGCGTCACTTGAGTGGGTTGAGTTACTGACGTGATCTTCCTGTCTGGGTTGGCGCCCCCCCTTGGTTTGTGCTGTGGTGGAGACCTCTGTGGGCTATACTCGGCCTTGTCTCAGGATTGTAAGTTGGTGGTTGAGGATATCCCTCTAGTGGTGCGGGGGCTGTGCTTTGGCAGAGTGGGTGGGGTTATATCCTTCCTGTTTGGCCCTGTCCGGGGGTTTCTTCGGATGGGGCCACAGTGTCTCCGGACCGCTCCTGTCTCAGCCTCCAGTATTTATGCTGCAGTAGTTTATGTGTCGGGGGGCTGGGGTTAGTTGGTTATACCTGGAGTACTTCTCCTGTCTTATCCAGTGTCCTGTGTGAATTTAAGTATGCTCTCTCTAATTCTCTCGTTCTCTCTTTCTCTCTGAGAACCTGAGCCCTAGGACCATACGTCAGGACTACCGGGCATGCTGACACCTTGCTGTCCCCAGTCCGCCTGGCCTTGCTGCTATTCCAGTTTCAACTGTTCTGCCTGCGGTTACGAAACCCCTACCTGTCCCAGACCTGCTGTTTTCAACTCTTAATGATCGGCTATGAAAAGCCAACTGAGAGACCTGAGCCCTAGGACCATACGTCGGGACTACCGGCCGTGGTGACTCCTTGCTGTCCCCAGTCCGCCTGGCCTTGCTGCTATTCCAGTTTCAACTGTTCTGCCTGCGGTTATGGAACCCCTACCTGTCCCAGACCTGCTGTTTTCAACTCTTAATGATCGGCTATGAAAAGCCAACTGAGATTTATTCCTGATTATTATTTGACCATGCTTGTCACTTATGAACATTTTTGAACATCTTGGCATGGTTCTGTTATAATCTCCACCCGGCACAGCCAGAAGAGGACTGGCCACCCCTCATAGCCTGGTTCCTCTCTAGGTTTCTTCCTAGGTTTTGGCCTTTCTAGGGAGTTTTTCCTAGCCACCGTGCTTCTACACCTGCATTACTAGCTGTTTGGGGTTTTAGGCTGGGTTTCTGTACAGCACTTCGAGATATTAGCTGATGTATGAAGGGCTATATAAAATAAAATTGATTGATTGATTGAACCAATACCAACACCACCACCTCCACCCCTCTCTCCGACTGAGGCGAAATCAACCTACCTAGTTACACCCAACTCAGGTGCTGCTGTTTTGTACTGAGCTGTTGTGGTTGTTTTTTAAATCCACATAGCAATGCATTCATTGTGGAATTAGTGATTTACACTATATATACACAAGTATGTGGACACCCCTTCGAATTAGTGGATTTGGCTATTTCAGCCACACCTATTACTGACAGGTGTATAAAATCGAGCACACAGCCATGCAATCGCCATAGACAAACATTGGCAGTAGAATGGCCTTACTGAAGAGGTCAGTGACTTTCAAAGTGGCACAGTCATAGGATGCCACCTTTCCAACAAGTCAGTTCATCAAATTTCTACCCCGCTAGAGCTGCCCCGGTCAACTGTAAGTACTGTTATTGTGAAATGGAAACGTCTAAGAGCAACAACGGCTCAGCCGCGAAGTGGTAGGCCACACAAGCTCACAGAACGGGACCGCCGAGTGCTGAAGCGCGTATCCTCAGTTGCAACACTCACTACCAAGTTCCAAACTGCCTCTGGAAGCAACGTCAGCACAATAACTGTTCGTCGGGAGCTTCCTGAAATGGGTTTCCATGGCCGAGCAGCCGCACACAAGCCTAAGATCACCATATGCAATGCCAAGTGTTTGCTGGAGTGGTGTAAAGCTCACCGCCATTGGACTCTGGAGCTGTGGAAACACATTCTCTGGAGTGATGAATCATGCTTCACCATCTGGCAGTCTGACGGACGAATCTGGGTTTGGCGGATGTCAGGAGAACGCTATCTGCCCGAATGCATAGTGCCAACTGTAAAATTTGGAGGAGGAGGAATAATGGTCTGGGACTGTATTTCATGGTTCGGGCTAGGCCCCTTAGATCCAGTGAAGGGAAATCTTAACGCTACAGCATACAATGACATTCTAGACGATTCTGTGCTTCCAACTTTGTGGCAACAGTTTGGGGAAGGCCTTTTCCTGTTTCAGCATGACAATGCCCCCGTGCACAAAGTGAGGTCCATACAGAAATGGTTTGTGGAGATCGGTGTGGAAGAACTTGACTGGCCTGCATAGAGCTCTGACCTCAACCCCATCGAACACCTTTGGGATGAATAGGAATGCCGACTTCATTCCAATATCATGGGCAATCATATGGAGTTGGTCCCCCCTTTGCTGCTATAACAGCCTCCACTCTTCTGGGAAGGCTTTTCCGCTAGATGTTGGAACATTGCTGCAGAAGGGGACTTGCTTCCATTCAGCACAAGAGCATTAGTGAGGTCGGGCACTGATGTTGGGCGATTAGGCCTGTTCAACAAGCAGGTGTCCACATACCTTTGGTCATGTAGTGTATTTTCGCTGCTACTCTGTTAAGTATTTATGCATAGTCACTTTAACTCTACCCACATGTACATATTACCTCAACTACCTCAACTAGCCGGTGCCCCCGCACATTGACTCTGCAACGGTACCCCCCTGTATATATAGCCTTCCTACTGTCACTTTATTTTACTGTATATATAGCCTCCCTACTGTCACTTTATTTTACTTCAACACTTTTTTTGTTGTTGTTTTATTCTTACTTTTTTTGTTTAAAATAAATGCACTGTTGGTTAAGGGCTGTAAGTAAGCATTTCACTGCAATGTCTGCACCTGTTGTATTCGGCGCATGTGACCAATAAACATTTGATTTGATTTGATTTGATTTGTGAATTATTAATTATTTTTTTCCATGGATTTTGTGTTGAGATCAAAGACCAATCAATCAATCAATCAATTTTATTTTATATAGCCCTTCTTACATCAGCTAATATCTCGAAGTGCTGTACAGAAACCCAGCCTAAAACCCCAAACAGCTAGTAATGCAGGTGTAGAAGCACGGTGGCTAGGAAAAACTCCCTAGAAAGGCGAAAACCTAGGAAGAAACCTAGAGAGGAACCAGGCTATGAGGGGTGGCCAGTCCTCTTCTGGCTGTGCCGGGTGGAGATTATAACAGAACCATGCCAAGATGTTCAAAAATGTTCATAAGTGACAAGCATGGTCAAATAATAATCAGGAATAAATCTCAGTTGGCTTTTCATAGCCGATCATTAAGAGTTGAAAACAGCAGGTCTGGGACAGGTAGGGGTTCCATAACCGCAGGCAGAACAGTTGAAACTGGAATAGCAGCAAGGCCAGGCGGACTGGGGACAGCAAGGAGTCACCACGGCCGGTAGTCCCGACGTATGGTCCTAGGGCTCAGGTCTCTCAGTTGGCTTTTCATAGCCGATCATTAAGAGTTGAAAACAGCAGGTCTGGGACAGGTAGGGGTTTCGTAGCCGCAGGCAGAACAGTTGAAACTGGAATAGCAGCAAGGCCAGGCGGACTGGGGACAGCAAGGTGTCATCATGCCCGGTAGTCCTGACGTATGGTCCTAGGGCTCAGGTTCTCAGAGAGAAAGAGAGAACGAGAGAATTAGAGAGAGCATACTTAAATTCACACAGGACACTGGATAAGACAGGAGAAGTACTCCAGGTATAACCAACTAACCCCAGCCCCCCGACACATAAACTACTGCAGCATAAATACTGGAGGCTGAGACAGGAGCGGTCCGGAGACACTGTGGCCCCATCCGAAGAAACCCCCGGACAGGGCCAAACAGGAAGGATATAACCCCACCCACTCCGCCAAAGCACAGCCCCCGCACCACTAGAGGGATATCCCCAACCACCAACTTACAATCCTGAGACAAGGCCGAGTATAGCCCACAGAGGTCTCCACCACAGCACAAACCAAGGGGGGGGGGGGCGCCAACCCAGACAGGAAGATCACGTCAGTAACTCAACCCACTCAAGTGACGCACCCCTCCCAGGGACGGCATGAAAGAGCACCAGCAAGCCAGTGACTCAGCCCCTGCAACAGGGTTAGAGGCAGAGAACCCCAGTGGAGAGGGGAACCGGCCCGGCAGAGACAGCAAGGGCTGTTCGTTGCTCCAGCCTTTCCGTTCACCTTCACACTCCTGGGCCAGACTACACTCAATCATATGACCTACTGAAGAGATAAGTCTTCAGTAAAGACTTAAAGGTTGAGACCGAGTCTGCGTCTCTCACATGGGTAGGCAGACTGTTCCATAAAAATGGAGATCTATAGGAGAAAGCCCTGCCTCCCGCTGTTTGCTTAGAAATTCTAGGGACAATTAGGAGGCCTGCGTCTTGTGACCGTAGCGTACGTATTGGTATGTACGGCAGGACCAACTCGGAAAGATAGGTAGGAGCAAGCCCATGTAACGCTTTATAGGTTAACAGTAAAAACTTGAAATCAGCCCTTGCCTTAACAGGAAGCCAGTGTAGGGAAGCTAGCACTGGAGTAATATGATCAAATTTCTTGGTTCTAGTCAGGATTCTAGCAGCCGTATTTAGCACTAACTGAAGTTTATTTAGTGCTTTATCCGGGTAGCCGGAAAATAGAGCATTGCAGTAGTCTAACCTAGAAGTAACAAATGCATGGATTAATTTTCTGCATCATTTTTTGGACAGAAAATTTCTGATTTTTGCAATGTTACGTAGATGGAAAAAAGCTGTCCTTGAAACAGTCTTGATATGTTCGTCAAAAGAGAGATCAGGGTCAAGAGTAACGCCGAGGTCCTTCACAGTTTTATTTGAGACGACTTTACAACCATCAAGATGAATTGTCAGATTTAACAGAAGATCTCTTTGTTTCTTGGGACCTAGAACAAGCATCTCTGTTTTGTCCGAGTTTAAAAGTAAAAAGTTTTCAGCCATCCACTTCCTTATGTCTGAAACACAGGCTTCTAGCGAGGGCAATTTTGGGGCTTCACCATGTTTCATTGAAATGTACAGCTGTGTGTCATCCGCATAGCAGTGAAAGTTAACATTACGTTTTCGAATAACATCCCCAAGAGGTAAAATATATAGTGAAAACAATAGTGGTCCTAAAACGGAACCTTGAGGAACACCGAAATGTACAGTTGATTTGTCGGAGGACAGACCATTCACAGAGACAAACTGATATCTTTCCGACAGGTAGGATCTAAACCAGGCCAGAACTTGTCCGTGTAGACCAATTTGGGTTTCCAGTCTCTCCAAAAGATTTAAGACATGTCCTAAACCTGTCGAACTGTTATAGAAGTATTGAAACAAGATATCATGTGTTGTTAAACCGAATCCCCTGGATTGCCAGGTTTCCTGAACAAAAGTAAGCCTGAGGGTCATTAAAAATGTCTCTGGGTCAGAGTCGAAAATAAAACACTTGCTAGTTCTCATCTCTCCTCTGGCCTATCAAATATAGTTGATTCATTAGAATGTATAACAATACTGTATCTATGAAGTATTACATATCTCAATGACATATATTGGCATTGATGGCACCGAGGTATCGACGGTTCCATTTTTATCAGTCAATGATGATCTGGTATGGATATAAAGTCCAGAGCCGAGAAAACAGTTCAAAATGGGATGATTGAGTAATTAAAATCAAATCAATCAAGATACCTCTCTCTTTAAGTGTCCGAATTTTCACTCTCTCTCTCTCTCTCTCTCTCTCTCTCTCTCTCTCTTTCTCTCTCTGTGTGATTTATGACTGGTATAAATGAGATTTGGTGAGGAAGGTCTACCTCGAGTTGCCATAAACTCATATTCCAAGAGCTACTATCAAAAAAAGAAGAGAGAGAAAAACAGAAAAGTGAGAAGGGGAGATGGTGCATGTGAGGGAGGCTCAACTGCTCTGCGACTTGTGCTGATTGAAATTGACCCGGAGTCTGCCGTTAAGATCTCTTCGGTCCAAAAGAAACTGAGAGCCATCGTCAGGTTTTAATTCAAGTGGCTGTCATGTGGTTATCAGGGGTGAAATTTGACACTGAACATTCCAATTTGATCGAGAGAAACGAATGAGGAGGCACGGAAATGTGCCTGTCAATCAACAGGGCAGACGGGAGAAAGATGGGCAATAATCTTCTGGAATTGAATTAATGCATTTGCATTTCCTATTTGAGTTGAGGCTGTTAAAAATGTTGCATACGTGTGCTGATAACACAAAATGTAAGTGATGACACTGCACCTCACAAGATTAAACTAGGGTAAAAAATAGAAAAATACATTCATAAGTTGGCTCCGTTGTTGCCTGGCCTTATACCATCTGTATTTAATCCCCGACTACTGATAGTCACAGATTTATAATGAACGTTCAGGTAGAATACAGGAATCCGATTACTCATAGTCACAGATTTATTATGAACCTTCAGTTAGAATGCAGGAACCCGTCTACTCATAGTCACAGATTTATTATGAACATTCAGTTAGAATGCAGGAACCCGTCTACTCATTGTCACAGATTTATAATGAATGTTCAGTTAGAATGCAGGAACCCGTCTCCTCATAGTCACAGATTTATAATGAATGTTCAGTTAGAAAGCAGGGAAAGATGCATAGGCACATAAAGGTTAGAAAATAAACTTTCAAAATGTACAAAAGTAAAGAATGCTATTGCAAACAAACCCACCTGCAGCAATGCTAATGTCGTCATCATCATACTGGTAAAGTTCAACACCTGCAACTAATTAAAGATAAACAAAAAAAGTATAATTATTAGCAACACTAGGACTACATTTCAACTGTTATTTCAATTAGAAAAACACACAACACCTGGACTACAGATTTGTTGCCTTCTCATTCTAATCAAAAATATTTGCCAAGCACGTATATGGTTTTCCCTAATTAGCCCAATCAGAATAGTGTTGGAGAAAGATAGTGAAAGATGAGATGAGCTTCGTGATTTACATAAATCCTCTGAAAACCCACACTAACACACAGTTGTAATAACAGCATTGCACTTTTCATGTAGCCCCATTTTGGCCAGCTGATAGCCTAGCCACCGATCAAGCAACATTATGGACTAAACACTCAAATCCTGTTGCTGAGACAATACTGGTCACATTAAGATCCTATATCTGTACTGTACAAATGTATGCCATGCTTAGGTGAAGTGTTTTACATTGTAATGGTGATTCTGTGTTGCTTTGTCTGTCTTTGTATGGTTGTCGCCCCAGTCTTCCTTTCTAATGTTCCACCCCTTTGATTTCTATGCTAATAGTTGTCATAGATACACATGTAATTGTTTTCTATGCTAATGTTTTTCATAGATACACATGTAATTGATTTCTGTAATTGTTTTCTATGCTAATAGTTGTCATAGATACACATGTACATGTAGTGGGGTAAAAAGTATTTAGTCAGCCACCAATTGTGCAAGTTCTCCCACAGATGAGAGAGGCCTGTAATTTTCATCATAGGTACACGTCAACTATGACAGACAAAATGAGAAAAAAAATCCAGAAAATCACATTGTAGGATTTTTTATGAATTTATTTGCAAATTATGGTGGAAAATAAGTATTTGGTCAATAACAAAAGTTTCTCAATACTTTGTTATATACCCTTTGTTGGCAATGACACAGGTCAAACGTTTTCTGTAAGTCTTCACAAGGTTTTCACACACTGTTGCTGGTATTTTGGCCCATTCCTCCATGCAGATCTCCTCTAGAGCAGTGATGTTTTGGGGCTGTCGCTGGGCAACACGGACTTTCAACTCCCTCCAAAGATTTTCTATGGGGTTGAGATCTGGAGACTGGCTAGGCCACTCCAGGACCTTGAAATGCTTCTTACGAAGCCACTCCTTCGTTGCCCGGGCGGTGTGTTTGGGATCATTGTCATGCTGAAAGACCCAGCCACGTTTCATCTTCAATGACCTTGCTGATGGAAGGAGGTTTTCACTCAAAATCTCACAATACATGGCCCCATTCATTCTTTCCTTTACACGGATCAGTCGTCCTGGTCCCTTTGCAGAAAAACAGCCCCAAAGCATGATGTTTCCACCCCCATGCTTCACAGTAGGTATGGTGTTCTTTGGATGCAACTCAGCATTCTTTGTCCTCCAAACACGACGAGTTGAGTTTTTACCAAAAAGTTATATTTTGGTTTCATCTGACCATATGACATTCTCCCAATCCTCTTCTGGATCATCCAAATGCACTCTAGCAAACTTCAGACGGGCCTGGGCATGTACTGGCTTAAGCACGGGGACACGTCTGGCACTGCAGGATTTGAGTCCCTGGCGGCGTAGTGTGTTACTGATGGTAGGCTTAGTTACTTTGGTCCCAGCTCTCTGCAGGTCATTCACTAGGTCCCCCCGTGTTGTTCTGGGATTTTTGCTCACCGTTCTTGTGATCATTTTGACCCCACGGGGTGAGATCTTGCGTGGAGCCCCAGATCGAGGGAGATTATCAGTGGTCTTGTATGTCTTCCATTTCCTAATAATTGCTCCCACAGTTGATTTCTTCAAACCAAGCTGCTTACCTATTGCAGATTCAGTCTTCCCAGCCTGGTGCAGGTCTACAATTTTGTTTCTGGTGTCCTTTGACAGCTCTTTGGTCTTGTCCATAGTGGAGTTTGGAGTGTGACTGTTTGAGGTTGTGGACAGGTGCCATTAATACAGGTAACGAGTGGAGGACAGAGGAGCCTCTTAAAGAAGAAGTTACAGGTCTGTGAGAGCCAGAAATCTTGCTTGTTTATAGGTGACCAAATACTTATTTTCCACCATCATTTGCAAATAAATGTCAGAACGCTGAGTGTGGATGTGTGGTGCAGGGAATCAAGCGCAGGAACAAGGGTGTTCGTCAACAGACTTTAGTAATCCAAAATAGTAACTCCAAACAGGTGAATAGCCAACACAACCGGGAGGCATGAACAAATTACGCACACACACAACAGTGCGAAAAAACAAGAAAAGGCGCACGCAGTGCGGACTCTCGACACAAACAACACGAGAGAGAAAACCTATCAACAGCAACAGCTGACACTCGTTGCCTCTGATTGGGAGCCACTCAAGCCAACATAGAAATACCCATACTCGATAAACAAATGAAATGCACACCCTGGCTCAACGTGCAAGTGTCCCCAGAGCCAGGGCGTGACAGTACCCCCCCTAAAGGCGCGGACTCCGACCGCGCCCACCAAACACCACAGGGGAGGGACCGGGTGGGCACTCCGCTTAGGCAGCGGATCCGGCTCCGGGCCTGATCCCCGCTCCCTCTCCAACCCCCCAAAGTACCCCTGGCCCGGTTTGGCCCGCTCCTGCTCCCCGCACCAAGTCAGGGGTGCATTTTGTCAGCCCGGCTCGGGCCGTCCCTGCTCCCCACACCAAGCCAGTGGTGTGCGTCGTCAGTCCGGCACAGCCCGTGCCTGTTCCACTGGTGCCTGGTTCGGCACGGGTCAGCTGCTTCACGCCGGAGCTAGAGCAATCCGCTCCACCAGTGTGCAGTCCAGCTCCGGTCAGCAGGGCCAGACCGGACCAGGGGTACTTTGGGGGTTAGAGAGCGAGTGGGGATCATGCCCGGAGCCGGATCCGCCGCCTAGGCGGAGTGCCCACCCGGTCCCTCCCCTGTTGTGTTTGGTTGGCGCGGTCGAAGTCCGCGCCTTTAGGGGGGGGTACTGTCACGCCCTGGCTCGGGGGACTCTCGTATGTTGAGCCAGGGTGTTAGTTTCTATGTTTTGTGTTGTAGGTTGTGGGTCTAGTTTTGCTTTTCTATGTTGGCTTGAGTGGCTCCCAATCAGAGGCAACGAGTGTCAGCTGTCGTTGGTTGTCTCTGATTGGGAGCCATATTTAAACTGTCTGTTTCCCATTTGTGTTTGTGGGATCTTGTTTCAAGTCTGTTTAGTTTAGACCGTGAACTGTCACGTTTCGTTTGTTGTTTTGATCGTGTCTCTATTAAAGACTATGTTTGCCTGCAACGCTGCGCCTTGGTCCTCATCATCTGTTCTAGACGATCGTGACAATAAATTCATAAAAAATCCT
>JAGTTL010000894.1:0-23000 GCA_036851935.1 Coregonus suidteri
CAGAAGGTTGTGGCCCAGAGAAGTGCACCGTCAGGGGGCATGCATTGCCGTAGACGGGACCCTAGACCTGGAGTCCATGCAAACTGCAGAGAGAGTGACACAGGTAAAACACACACACACAGGCATGCACACACACAAACACACACACGCACGTAAACCTTGTACCACATACACTCCCTGACACTAACACACCCATCTCTCCATGTTCACCCAGCAGCCAATACATCCAGTACCCAGCAGGACTGGGCGCCCAATCAGGGGGTGAGGAGGAGGAGGAGAGGTCGGCCAAAGGTCAAACTCTGCGGACCTTCGACCAGAGTCCTCCGCAGAGGAGGCGGGGGCCTCTGTGGAGCAGGAAATGAACGAGGGGAAGAGCAACAGTGAGAGCTCAGGCCAGGGTAAGATACGTCTCAGTGGGATGTTTTCCCAGCTGTGTGTGTGTGTGTGTTAGAGAGTGAGATGTCTCCCAGCTGTGTGTGTGTGTGTGTTAGAGAGTGAGATGTCTTCCATCACGGTGGCCTCCTCTCACTTCCCGGCTCGTCTGTCACACCATTAAAACCGTTAACGGCTGCCCACTGGCATGCGGCCCCCAAAACCACGCCGTAACGTGAACCCCAATATCGCCTCTTTTAGAATGTCACACCCCTGTTGCCCCTCCTGCACCCCCTCAACCCAACCAGTAGAGACGCAATGTCCCCCCTTCCCCAATAATCTCAAATTAAAATTTCATAGAAATGAAGTCAATAACTTATTGAAGTGGCCCTATTGTGTAGGTCCTGTGTGTGTGTGTGTGTGTGTGTGTGTGTGTGTGTGAGAGAGAGTGTTGACGAGAAACGCTGTGTAAATGACAAGTGTGTCAGCGATGTCTCGACACCCGACACGACCCCTGTAGTCAGCCACATACAGCTGCCAATAAAGATCTGATCTGTGTTTGTGTGTGAGTTTGTGTGTGTGTGTGCGTGCTTTCATGCGTGTGTGCGTGATTGAGTGTGTTGTGCATGCATTTGTGTGTGTGTTGGGTGCTGATGTTTGTCTGTGCATGAGAAAGACAGGACCATTGGGTTTTCCTTGACCACAGTTATTGAAAAGGCCATGCATTTCTGGATGGCCAACTGACCATAGGAGTGTGTTTTACAGTATATATATGTACTGTTTGTGTAGTGTCTTCACTGCCTATCTGTGCTGTGTGAGTTTGTTGCCTAAAGGCTAAAGGCCACTGAGTTATTTTACGATATAGCTGCTCTACACTGTCATCCAATGGAGCCTGAGATTGAGATGGTCGTGTCACAACTGATCTCAAGACATTTCTAATGGATGTTATTGATCACTTGATCCCACAGAGGAGGAAGAGGAGATGCACTACGACAGCAACGAAGGAACCAATGACGTGAATACAATGACACCATCTTCCAAAGACACGCCAACAGACTCTGCTGCGATTGGCCAGCTGCTAAGCTTCAAGACAATCAGAAAGCCAGGAGCAAGGAGGAGAGGCAAGGTGATGATGTGAGCATGCCCAGTGTGGCGCTGAGGAGGAGAGGAGCCCCCTGCAGGCCGGGCCCTGTTACTGCAGATGGGAGATGCCCAGAGCTCCAGGAGCCACCAGGGGGCTAGGAGAGAACCTGTACCCAGCTGGAGGGTCTCGTTAGTGGGCAACAGTCTCCAGGACAGCAGGGGGATCCAGGGACCTGTGGTGGAGGCCAAGAGGAAGAGCTCAGGACAACAAAGCATTCTGGGAAAGGTGAGGGGGGGAATGGGAGGACCTGTGGGGGGGGGGGGGGGGGGGGGGGGTTCAGTCTCTAGGTTAATCAAAAACAGCTTCCTCTGTTAAAATCTCCCTCAACTACTTGAGACAGTTAAGATGCACGTGTTACGGTGTCTCCCTAGCTACATGGTGATCATGATCATTGTCTATAATGCTAACCTGTCCTGTGTGGTTGTTCGATCCCGGGACCACCCATACACAAAAAATGTATGCACGCATGACTGTAAGTCGCTTTGGATAAAAGCGTCTGCTAAATGGCATATTATTATTATTATTATTCCAGAGGAGAGACTGCTGGCTGGAGACTGAGAGACCAGAGAGAGGACACCACCAGGGGCAGGAGGAACAAGAAGAAGCAGGTGAGGATGGGGGTCAGAATGGGCATGGTGGAGGGGGGAAGGAGGGATAGGTGCAAACAGAAAGAGGCAGTGTGGAACAGGAAATGGCAGTTGGTGGAGAGGTAGAATCCTGAGTAGAAAGAACAGGTAGAGTACAGTAGAAGAGAGAGGTAGAGGAATGAGGAGTTGGAGTGACTAAAGGGCATTCAGATCCGTGACAGTTGGAAAAGTGATGATGTTAGGCAGCTGGAAGAATGAGGAGAAGCTACAGTGGGGAAAAAAAGTATTTAGTCAGCCACCAATTGTGCAAGTTCTCCCACTTAAAAAGATGAGAGAGGCCTGTAATTTTCATCATAGGTACACGTCAACTATGACAGACAAAAATGAGAAAAAAATCACATTGTAGGATTTTTAATGAATTTATTTGCAAAATTGGTGGAAAATAAGTATTTGGTCAATAACAAAAGTTTCTCAATACTTTGTTATATACCCTTTGTTGGCAATGACACAGGTCAAACGTTTTCTGTATGTCTTCACAAGGTTTTCACACACTGTTGCTGGTATTTTGGCCCATTCCTCCATGCAGATCTCCTCTAGAGCAGTGATGTTTTGGGGCTGTCGCTGGCAACACGGACTTTCAACTCCCTCCAAAGATTTTCTATGGGGTTGAGATCTGGAGACTGGCTAGGCCACTCCAGGACCTTGAAATGCTTCTTACGAAGCCACTCCTTCGTTGCCCGGGCGGTGTGTTTGGGATCATTGTCATGCTGAAAGACCCAGCCACGTTTCATCTTCAATGCCCTTGCTGATGGAAGGAGGGTTTTCACTCAAAATCTCACGATACATGGCCCCATTCATTCTTCCTTTACACGGATCAGTCGTCCTGGTCCCTTTGCAGAAAAACAGCCCCAAGGCATGATGTTTCCACCCCCATGCTTCACAGTAGGTATGGTGTTCTTTGGATGCAACTCAGCATTCTTTGTCCTCCAAACACGACGAGTTGAGTTTTTACCAAAAAGTTATATTTTGGTTTCATCTGACCATATGACATTCTCCCAATCCTCTTCTGGATCATCCAAATGCACTCTAGCAAACTTCAGACGGGCCTGGACATGTACTGGCTTAAGCAGGGGGACACGTCTGGCACTGCAGGATTTGAGTCCCTGGCGGCGTAGTGTGTTACTGATGGTAGGCTTTGTTACTTTGGTCCCAGCTCTCTGCAGGTCATTCACTAGGTCCCCCCGTGTGGTTCTGGGATTTTTGCTCACCGTTCTTGTGATCATTTTGACCCCACGGGGTGAGATCTTGCGTGGAGCCCCAGATCGAGGGAGATTATCAGTGGTCTTGTATGTCTTTCCATTTCCTAATAATTGCTCCCACAGTTGATTTCTTCAAACCAAGCTGCTTACCTATTGCAGATTCAGTCTTCCCAGCCTGGTGCAGGTCTACAATTTTGTTTCTGGTGTCCTTTGACAGCTCTTTGGTCTTGGCCATAGTGGAGTTTGGAGTGTGACTGTTTGAGGTTGTGGACTGGTGTCTTTTCTACTGATAACAAGTTCAAACAGGTGCCATTAATACAGGTAACGAGTGGAGGACAGAGGAGTCTCTTAAAGAAGAAGTTACAGGTCTGTGAGAGCCAGAAATCTTGCTTGTTTGTAGGTGACCAAATACTTATTTTCCACCATATAATTTGCAAATAAATTCATTAAAAATCCTACAATGTGATTTTCTGGATTATTTTTCTCAATTTGTCTGTCATAGTTGACGTGTACCTATGATGAAAATTACAGGCCTCTCTCATCTTTTTAAGTGGGAGAACCTGCACAATTGGTGGCTGACTAAATACTTTTTTTCCCCACTGTATATATAACCTAACTGGAAAGGTAATAGAAATGTGCTTTTGGCGAGATTCCTTGCCAGCACCCATAAAAGTCTGAAGCTATGGCGTGACCTATCTTATCAAAGGGTTTATTAGCTAACTCTGCATGGGCGGATCAGTTTAAAACAACCGTGATCAGCTGGTGAGATATACGGCCGTTGAATAAGGCTGATAGCATGTGTGAGTTGCCTAAACAACAGTCTAATGTGTTCTGGTGAGAACAGCCCTGAGGTGGGACTACATTTACATTACATTTACGTCATTTAGCAGACGCTCTTATACAGAGCGACTTACAAATAGGTGCATTCACCTTATAGCCAGTGGGATCACCACTTTACAATGTTTTTTTTTGTTTTTTTGTTTTTTGGGTTGGGGTTTGGGTTGGGGTAAGGGGGGGGGGGGGGGGGGTAGAAGGATTACTTTATCCTATCCCAGGTATTCCTTAAAGAGGTGGGGTTTCAAATGTCTCCGGAAGGTGGTGTGTGACTCCGCTGTCCTGGCGTCGTGAGGGAGCTTGTTCCACCATTGGGGTGCCAGAACAGCGAACAGTTTTGACTGGGCTGAGCGGGAACTATGCTTCCGCAGAGGTAGGGGAGCCAGCAGGCCAGAGGTGGATGAACGCAATGCCCTCGTTTGGGTGTAGGGACTGATCAGAGCCTGAAGGTACGGAGGTGCCGTTCCCCTCACAGCTTCGTAGGCAAGCACCATGGTCTTGTAGCAGAACACCAGTCTAATGTGTTCTGGTGAGAACAGCCCTGAGGTGGGACTAAACACCAGTCTAATGTGTTCTGGTGATAACAGCCCTGAGGTGGGGCTAAACACCAGTCTAATGGGTTCTGGTGAGAACAGCCCTGAGGTGGGACTAAACACCAGTCTAGTGTGTTCTGGTGAGAACAGCCCTGAGGTGGGACTAAACACCAGTCTAATGTGTTCTGGTGAGAACAGCCCTGAGGTGGGACTAAACACCAGTCTAATGTGTTCTGGTGAGAACAGCCCTGAGGTGGGACTAAACACCAGTCTAATGTGTTCTGGTGAGAACAGCCCTGAGGTGGGACTAAACATCAGTCTAATGTGTTCTGGTGATAACAGCCCTGAGGTTTGACTAAACACCAGTCTAATGTGTTCTGGTGAGAACAGCCCTGAGGTGGGACTAAACACCAGTCTAGTGGGTTCTGGTGAGAACAGCCCTGAGGTGGGACTAAACACCAGTCTAGTGTGTTGTGCTGAGAACAGCCCTTAGGTGGGACTAAACACCAGTCTAATGTGTTCTGGTGAGAACAGCCCTGAGGTGGGACTAAACACCAGTCTAGTGTGTTGTGGTGAGAACAGCCCTGAGGTGGGACTAAACACCAGTCTAGTGTGTTGTGGTGAGAACAGCCCTGAGGTGGGACTAAACACCAGTCTTATGTGTTCTGGTGAGAACAGCCCTGAGGTGGGACTAAACACCAGTCTTATGTGTTCTGGTGAGAACAGCCCTGAGGTGGGACTAAACACCAGTCTAATGTGTTGTGGTGAGAACAGCCCTGCGGGGGGGCTGAACACCAGTCTAATGTGTTGTGGTGAACAGCCCTGAGGTGGGACTAAACACCAGTCTAATGTGTTCTGGTGAGAACAGCCCTGAGGTGGGACTAAACACCAGTCTAGTGTGTTGTGGTGAGAACAGCCCTGAGGTGGGACTAAACACCAGTCTAATGTGTTCTGGTGAGAACAGCCCTGAGGTGGGGCTAAACACCAGTCTAATGTGTTCTGGTGAGAACAGCCCTGAGGTGAGACTAAACACCAGTCTATTGTGTTCTGGTGAGAACAGCTCTGAGGTGGGCCTAGACACCAGTCTAGTGTGTTCTGGTGAGAACAGCCCTGAGGTGGGACTACACACCAGTCTAATGTGTTCTGGTGAGAACAGCCCTGAGGTGGGACTAAACACCAGTCTAGTGTGTTCTGGTGAGAACAGCCCTGAGGTGGGACTAAACACCAGTCTAATGTGTTCTGGTGATAACAGCCCTGAGGTGGGACTAAACACCAGTCTAATGGGTTCTGGTGAGAACAGCCCTGAGGTGGGACTAAACACCAGTCTAGTGTGTTCTGGTGAGAACAGCCCTGAGGTGGGACTAAAACACCAGTCTAATGTGTTCTGGTGAGAACAGCCCTGAGGTGGGACTAAACACCAGTCTAATGTGTTCTGGTGAGAACAGCCCTGAGGTGGGACTAAACACCAGTCTAATGTGTTCTGGTGAGAACAGCCCTGAGGTGGGAATTAACATCAGTCTAATGTGTTCTGGTGATAACAGCCCTGAGGTTTGACTAAACACCAGTCTAGTGTGTTGTGGTGAGAACAGCCCTGAGGTGGGACTAAACACCAGTCTAGTGGGTTCTGGTGAGAACAGCCCTGAGGTGGGACTAAACACCAGTCTAGTGTGTTGTGCTGAGAACAGCCCTTAGGTGGGACTAAACACCAGTCTAATGTGTTCTGGTGAGAACAGCCCTGAGGTGGGACTAAACACCAGTCTAGTGTGTTGTGGTGAGAACAACCCTGAGGTGGGACTAAACACCAGTCTAGTGTGTTGTGGTGAGAACAGCCCTGAGGTGGGACTAAACACCAGTCTTATGTGTTCTGGTGAGAACAGCCCTGAGGTGGGACTAAACACCAGTCTTATGTGTTCTGGTGAGAACAGCCCTGAGGTGGGACTAAACACCAGTCTAATGTGTTGTGGTGAGAACAGCCCTGCGGGGGGGCTGAACACCAGTCTAATGTGTTGTGGTGAGAACAGCCCTGAGGTGGGACTAAACACCAGTCTAATGTGTTCTGGTGAGAACAGCCCTGAGGTGGGACTAAACACCAGTCTAGTGTGTTGTGGTGAGAACAGCCCTGAGGTGGGACTAAACACCAGTCTAATGTGTTCTGGTGAGAACAGCCCTGAGGTGGGGCTAAACACCAGTCTAATGTGTTCTGGTGAGAACAGCCCTGAGGTGAGACTAAACACCAGTCTATTGTGTTCTGGTGAGAACAGCTCTGAGGTGGGCCTAGACACCAGTCTAGTGTGTTCTGGTGAGAACAGCCCTGAGGTGGGACTACACACCAGTCTAATGTGTGTTCTGGGTGAGAACAGCCCTGAGGTGGGTTGACTAAACACCAGTCTAGTGTGTTCTGGTGAGAACAGCCCTGAGGTGGGACTAAACACCAGTCTAATGTGTTCTGGTGAGAACAGCCCTGAGGTGGGACTAAACACCAGTCTAATGTGTTCTGGTGAGAACAGCCCTGAGGTGAGACAAAACACCAGTCTAGTGTGTTGTGGTGAGAACAGCCCTGAGGTGGGACTAAACACCAGTCTAATGTGAAATGCTTACTTACAGCACTAAACACCAGTCTAGTGTGTTCTGGTGAGAACAGCCCTGAGGTGGGACTAAACACCAGTCTAGTGTGTTCTGGTGAGAACAGCCCTGAGGTGGGCCTAAACACCAGTCTAGTGTGTTCTGGTGAGAACAGCCCTGAGGTGGGACTAGACACCAGTCTAGTGTGTTCTGGTGAGAACAGCCCTGAGGTGGGACTAAACACCAGTCTAGTGTGTTCTGGTGAGAACAGCCCTGAGGTGGGACTAAACACCAGTCTAGTGTGTTCTGGTGAGAACAGCCCTGAGGTGGGACTAAACACCAGTCTAGTGTGTTCTGGTGAGAACAGCCCTGAGGTGGGACTAAACACCAGTCTAGTGTAATGTGGTGAGAGAACAGCCCTGAGGTGGGACTAAACAGCCCTGAGGTTCTGGTGAGAAACAGCCTGAGGTGGGACTAAGTCTCTAATGTGTTCTGGTGAGAACAGCCCTGAGGTGGGACTAAACACCAGTCTAGTGTGTTGTGGTGAGGCCTGAGGTGGGACTAAACACCAGTCTAATGTGTTCTGGTGAGAACAGCCCTGAGGTGGGGACTAAACACCAGTCTAATGTGTTCTGGTGAGAACAGCCCTGAGGTGGGACTAAACACCAGTCTAGTGTGTTCTGGTGAGAACAGCCCTGAGGTGGGCCTAAACACCAGTCTAGTGTGTTCTGGTGAGAACAGCCCTGAGGTGGGACTAACACCAGTCTAATGTGTTCTGGTGAGAAACAGCCCTGAGGTGGGACTAAACACCAGTCTAGTGTGTTCTGGTGAGAACAGCCCTGAGGTGGGACTAAACACCAGTCTAATGTGTTCTTGAGAACAGCCCTGAGAAAACACCAGTCTGAGGTTCTGGTGAGAAAAGCCCTGAGGTGAGACAAAACACCAGTCTAGTGTGTTCTGGTGAGAACAGCCCTGAGGTGGGCCTAAACTAACCAGTCTAGTGTGTTCTGGTGAGAACAGCCCTGAGGTGGGACTAAACACCAGTCTAGTGTGTTCTGGTGAGAACAGCCCTGAGGTGGGACTAAACACCAGTCTAGTGTGTTCTGGTGAGAACAGCCCTGAGGTGGGACTAAACACCAGTCTAGTGTGTTCTGGTGAGAACAGCCCTGAGGTGGGACTAAACACCAGTCTAGTGTGTTCTGGTGAGAACAGCCCTGAGGTGGGACTAAACCAGTCTAATGTGTTCTGGTGAGAACAGCCCTAGGTGGGACTAAACACCAGTCTAGTGTGTTCTGGTGAGAACAGCCCTGAGGTGGGACTAAACACCAGTCTAGTGTGTTCTGGTGAGAACAGCCCTGAGGTGGGACTAAACACCAGTCTAGTGTGTTCTGGTGAGAACAGCCCTGAGGTGGGGCTAAACACCAGTCTAATGTGTTCTGGTGAGAACAGCCCTGAGGTGGGACTAAACACCAGTCTAGGGTTCTGGTGAGAACAGCCAGTCTAAAACACCAGTTCTGGTGAGAACAGCCCTGAGGTGTTCTGGTGAGAAACAGCCCTGAGGTGGGGCTAAACACCAGTCTAATGTGTTCTGGTGAGAACAGCCCTGAGGTGGGGGCTAAACACCAGTCTAGTGTGTTCTGGTGAGAACAGTCCTGAGGTGGGACTTAACACCAGTCTAGTGTGTTCCGGTGAGAACAGCCCTGAGGTGGAACTAAACACCAGTCTAATGTGTTCTGGTGATAACAGCCCTGAGGTGGGACTAAACACCAGTCTAATGTGTTCTGGTGAGAACAGCCCTGAGGTGGGCCTAAACACCAGTCTAGTGTGTTCTGGTGAGAACAGCCCTGAGGTGGGACTAAACACCAGTCTAGGGTGTTCTGGTGAGAACAGCCCTGAGGTGGGACTAAACACCAGTCTAGTGTGTTCTGGTGAGAACAGCCCTGAGCTGGGACTAAACACCAGTCTAGTGTGTTCTAGTGAGAACAGCCCTGAGGTGGGACTAAACACCAGTCTAGTGTGTTCTGGTGAGAACAGCCCTGTGGTGGGACTAAACACAGAACAAAAACACAAATCTATACACACACACACTTACTAAACAAACACACGCACGCACACACCCAGAGAGGTGAGTAATCTTCCATACCCTCTGGTGACGAAACCTCTGTCACTGTAATATATGGTCCCTTCATGTGGAACACTCCCATACACACACACTCTTTGGAAAGCCCAGATACAGGCAGAAACCTGTCGAACAGGCTGATTTTGCAGCTCCATCATCAGTCATCATTCATCATTAGGAAACCAGCTCAAACCAGAATGGGACAGGATCTGTTTGTGTGTGCGCTTTTTGAGGTCGGTTCAGTTTCAGTTAAATTATTTTAAAAATATATAATTTTTAAAAACATTAAATGCACTATGCATTATGTGGGTTGAATGCAGTAACAACACAGAATACAACAATTAATAAAAGTTCCATGATGGTAGTGACTTCCCATGACTGATTATCACTTATTAACTATTGTCAAGTACGTTAAGGAACGGGACGGACCAAGGTGCAGTGTGAACGGCGAACATGTTTATTAACTAATAAACACGAGAAACAGTAACCAAAACAACAAACTTAACCGTGACGGTCCAAAGGCTAACACACAAACCTAAACATGAACATAACCAAATCCCACAACGCAGGCAGGAAAACTGGCTGCCTAAGTATGATCCCCAATCATAGACAACGAGCGACAGCTGCCTCTGATTGGGAACCACACCCGGCCAAACATAACCTAGAACATAACCTAGAATATATTCACACCCTGACCAAACTAGCTAGAGTTCTATAGGCCAGGGCGTGACAACCATCATTTATTCACATTACTTTACTTTAATAAAATATATCAGTTGTTGTCTATATTACGTTTGTTTTATTTGATGACTTTATTATTTTACTCCAAGTCATCATCTCATCTCTATAGAGCTGCTGCCTATGCTGTCTGACAAAATCACTATTTTAGTAGTGCTTCAAAGTAAATATAACTGTTGAATACCAACTATCAATCACTTAGATCATGTATTTTCAGGTAGAGATAGCTCGCGAAGCAACAGCTGCTCTCTATATCAGCTCACATCACTCATTCTTCTGTAGCAGGCGTAAAAGAAACACAGACCGGAGTAGAAGCACAATGGATTATGGTCATTGTAGTTAATTACCACGTTTTCTGCGCAAAACTATGTAGAATATTGGCCTGTTGGAAACTACAACTCCCTAGTACATCGCACAGTTCAGGCTGGATCTGATTTATCTCTAGAGAAACTGTGCAATGTGCGCATTTAGCAACAACAACAAAAACTACATATGAAATTACATTAAAATAATTGAACCTGCGTTGGGCAATTAGTTGTAAAAAAAACACAAAAAAAGAAAATGTCGGTTAATCGCTCAGCACTAGTGTCTGTGTGTGTGCGTGCGTGCATGTGTGCGTCGGTGAAGAGGTGTTTGTGTGTGTTGAAAGAAAGGGGTAGTTCTGACAGCGGTGTTACAGGGTGTGCAGGCTTTTGTTCTAGGCCTGCACTAGATTCATAATTAGTGCTGCAATGGAACAAAAGCATGCACACCCTGTAGCTGTCCAGGACCTGGGAGGGTGACC
Source organism: Coregonus suidteri (assembly GCA_036851935.1). NCBI lineage: Eukaryota > Metazoa > Chordata > Actinopteri > Salmoniformes > Salmonidae > Coregonus > Coregonus suidteri. The sequence continues at coordinate 10,933 of JAGTTL010000894.1, forward strand.
ACTAGTTTAGGAGTTTAAATAGATATATATTCTAATGATGTCATTTTCTGTTTCCTGTTGCAGGCTAAGGGGTGTGCAGTGAGCCGTCTTCTGGAGAGCTTTGCGGCTGATGAAGGATTCCGATTGGACGAGGAGAGCAGCTTCTCAGAGGGAGAGGAGGAAGACATGGAGCATACACCTCACACACACAGAGAACCAGGTGAGAATACACACACCACAGACTCACAGACTCACAGACTCACAGGGTTGCATGACAGGCTAAATTTTCATATTCTCTCTCTCTCCTTCTCCCTCCCTCTCTCTCTCTGCAGCACTGCTTAACTGTGTGCTGAGCAGGGAGATGCTGGTGGATGGTCTGAAGGTGTTGATATCGAAGGAGGATGAGCTGCTGTATGCTGCCCGACTACACACTCTGGACCTGCCTGACATGTAAGGCACTGACACTTACTCACACCTATTCATATGGCCTACTTAATCACAGAGAGACATTTGGCAAATCTGACCATAACTCTATCCTCCTGATTCCTGCTTATAAGCAAAAACTGAAGCAGGAAGCACCAGTGATTCGGCTAATAAAAAAGTGGTCAGATGACGCAGATGCTAAGCTACAGGACTGTTTTGCTAGCACAGACTGGAACATGTTCCGGGATTCTTCAGACAGCATTGAGGAGTACACCACATCAGTCACTGGCTTCATCAATAAGTGCATCGATGATGTCGTCCCCACAGTGACCGTACGTACATACCCCAACCAGAAGCCATGGATTACAGGAAACATCCGCACTGAGCTAAAGGGTAGAGCTGCCGCTTTCAAGGAACGGGACTCTAACCCGGACGCTTATAAGAAATCCCGCTATGACCTCCGACGAACCATCAAACAGGCAAAGAGTCAATACAGGTCTAAGATTGAATCATACTACACTGGCTCTGACGCTCGTCGGATGTGGCAGGGCTTGAAAACTATTACAGACTACAAAGGGAAGCACAGCCGCGAGCTGCCCAGTGACACAAGCCTACCAGACGAGCTAAACCACTTCTATGCTCGCTTCGAGGCAAGCAACACTGAAGCATGCATGAGAGCACCAGCTGTTCCGGACGACTATGTGATCACGCTCTCCGTAGCCGATGTGAGTAAGACTTTTAAGCAGGTCAACATTCACAAGGCCGCAGGGCCAGACGGATTACCAGGACGTGTACTCCGAGCATGTGCTGACCAACTGGCAAGTGTCTTCACTGACATTTTCAACATGTCCCTGACTGAGTCTGTAATACCAACATGTTTCAAGCAGACCACCATAGTCCCCGTGCCCAAGAACGCTAAGATAACCTGCCTAAATGACTACCGACCCGTGGCACTGACGTCTGTAGCCATGAAGTGCTTTGAAAGACTGGTCATGGCTCACATCAACAGCATAATCCCAGAAACCCTAGACCCACTCCAATTTGCATACCGCCCCAACAGATCCACAGATGATGCAATCTCTATCGCACTCCACACTGCCCTTTCCCACCTGGACAAGAGGAACACCTACGTGAGAATGCTATTCATTGACTACAGCTCAGCATTCAACACCATAGTGCCCTCAAAGCTCATCACTAAGCTAAGGATCCTGGGAATAAACACCTCCCTCTGCAACTGGATCCTGGACTTCCTGACGGGCCGCCCCCAGGTGGTAAGGGTAGGTAACAACACATCTGCCACACTGATCCTCAACACGGGGGCCCCTCAGGGGTGCGTGCTCAGTCCCCTCCTGTACTCTCTGTTCACCCATGACTGCATGGCCAGGCACGACTCCAACACCATCATTAAGTTTGCCGACGACACAACAGTGGTAGGCCTGATCACCGACAACGATGAGACAGCCTATAGGGAGGAGGTCAGTGATCTGGCCGTGTGGTGCCAGGACAAACAACCTCTCCCTCAACGTGACCAAGACAAAGGAGATGATTGTGGACTACAGGAAAAAAAAGAGGACTGAGCACGCCCCCATTCTCATCGACGGGGCTGTAGTGGAACAGGTTGAGAGCTTCAAGTTCCTTGGTGTCCACATCACCAACGAACTATCATGGTCCAAACACACCAAGACAGTCGTGAAGAGGGCACGACAAAGCCTATCCCCCTCAGGAGACTAAAAAGATTTGGCATGGGTCCTCAGATCCTCAAAAAATTCTACAGCTGCACCATCGAGAGCATCCTGACTGGTTGCATCACCGCCTGGTATGGCAACTGCTTGGCCTCTGACCGCAAGGCACTACAGAGGGTAGTGCGTACGGCCCAGTACATCACTGGGGCAAAGCTCCCTGCCATCCAGGACCTCTATACCAGGCGGTGTCAGAGGAAGGCCCTCAAAATTGTCAAAGACTCCAGTCACCCTAGTCACAGACTGTTCTCTCTGCTACCGCACGGCAAGCGGTACCGGAGTGCCAAGTCTAGGTCCAAAAGACTTCTCAACAGCTTCTACCCCCAAGCCATAAGACTCCTGAACAGCTAATCATGGCTACCCGGACTATTTGCACTGCCCCCCCACCCCATCCTTTTTACGCTGCTGCTACTCTGTTAAGTATTTATGCATAGTCACTTTAACTCTACCCACATGTACATATTACCTCAACTACCTCAACTAGCCGGTGCCCCCGCACATTGACTATGCAACGGTACCCCCCTGTATATATAGCCTCCCTACTGTCACTTTATTCTATTGTATATATAGCCTCCCTACTGTCACTTTATTTTTTACTTCTGCTCTTTTTTTCTCAACACTTTTTTGTTGTTGTTTTATTCTTACTTTTTTGTTTAAAATAAATGCACTGTTGGTTAAGGGCTGTAAGTAAGCATTTCACTGTAATGTCTGCACCTGTTGTATTCGGCGCATGTGACCAATAAAATTTGATTTGATTTGATTTGATTTGATGCAAAGGACTGGCTGAATGACTTGTAATACATTTAATACAATCTCTCTCTCTCTCTCTCTCCCTCCCTCCCTCCCTCCCTCCCTCCCTCCCTCTCCTAGATTCCGTGTAGTGATCGAGGGGGAGAGAGGGAACAGGCCTAGGATCTACACTCTAGAACAGCTATTACAAGAGGCGGTGTTGGACGTGCGGCCACAGACAGAGGCCATCCTGACTGCTGGGATGCGTGTGTGTGCCTACTGGAGCGAACGCTCCCGCTGCCTCTACCCTGGAAACGTCCGCAGAGGGGTTCCGGGCGAGGATGAGAAGGGCAGTGTGATGGTGGAGTTTGATGATGGAGATAGAGGAAGGATCTCCCTGCCCAACATACGCCTGCTGCCCAGGGGGTACCAGATACACTGTGAGTATACTGCACACACACACACACACACACACACACACACACACACACACACACACACACACACACACACACACACACACACACACACACACACACACACACAGAGTATACATTCCCAGAGGGTAAAGACATGGTCTGTCAACATTAGATCCAGACTCACTCTCTGAGAGCAAAGATTCATTCTCTGTGTCTGTTTTGCCCTACTTCCCTCCCATCTCTCTCTCTCTCACTCCCACTCTCTCACTCCCACTCACTCACTCACTCAGGTGCGGAGCCGTCTCCAGCCCTGCTCTCACCTGGTCGTCGTGGTCACAGAACCTCCACCCAGGACAGTAGAGACAAGCCCACAGAGAGACCAAACAATGAAGAGGTAGAAGGGAGGAGCCTGGAGAGGAGACCAGGTAATGGCTCAGAGCATAATTTCACCGTATTAGATGGTTTCTCCCATTTGTTTGAGATTGAGGCCTACAGCACCAGCGCAGCACCAATGAGATAAGCCTACTGTAGATACCACCACCAGGGTGGGTTGGAACCGGTTCAGGGAACAGAACCAAAACAGAAATGGAATCTGGAACAAAAGTGATCCATATTGTTCCAGAACAGAACCGTTATTTTAAAAGCATGGGAACCGGTTAATAACGTTATTTTACGTTCCAGGCATTTTTTCTAGTCCCACAAATAAACGCAACAAAGCTCCTATGCCAAAGCCCTCTCTCTGTCATTCAGAAACGTATTCCAGTGTCTGCCTGCAAGCTGAAAATCTTTGCCTGTTCATGTTTAGACTACCTGTCCCTCCCCCTCTGAAGTATAGGCTACTGTACTGACATTACAATCGTGATTCAGAAGATAGGGAGAGAGATTTTTTATTAGCTAGAGAAGAATGGATGCTAGTTAAGGATACTATAGGCCTAGTTATTACATTTCACATTGGATTTATTAACTACAAAAAGATAAGACATGTTTTTAATTCTGGTGCAGCTCTGCACACACAAGCTTGTTAGCTATCTAGCTCAAAGTACATTCAAAGTTCTTCCATAGAAGCCGCTCCTCCTAGGTATAATTCTGTGGACCTAATTCAGATAATGCATGTCATAACAAGATGCAAAGCACTTCAAGCCTCCTCCGCCACCCTCTCCTAAATGTAAAAAACTGGTGATTTCACAGGTTAAGAAAGGAAGAGAAAGGAACAATATAAACCGCTACTTCCTTTTGGTTCAAACCGGTTCAGACATTTTTATTTTGCTGGTGGGAAAAGTGGAATGGAACTAAAAAAATTAAGACAAACTGCTATTTCAGCCACACACGTTGCTGACAGGTGTATAAAATCGAGCACACAGCCATGCAATCTCCATAAACAAACATTGGCAGTAGAATGGTCTTACTGAAGAGCTCAGTGACTTTCAACGTGGCACCGTTATAGGATGCCACCTTTCCAGCAAGTCAGTTCATCACATTTCTGCCCTGCTAGAGCTGCCCCGGTCAACTGTAAGTGCTGTTATTGTGAAGTGGAAACATCTAGGAGCAACAATGGCTCAGCTGCAAAGTGGTAGACTACACAAGCTCACAGAACGGGACCGCCGAGTGCTGAAGCGTGTAGCGCATTAAAAATCGTCTGCCTCTGGAAGCAACGTCAGCACAATAACTGTTTGTCGGGAGCTTCATGTCGGGAGCAGCCGCACACAAGCCTAAGATCACAATGCGCAATGCCAAGCATCGGCTGGAGCGATGTAAAGCTTGCCGCCATTGGACTCTGGAGCAGTCGAAACGCGTTCTCTGGAGTGATGAATCACGCTTCACCATCTGGCAGTCCAACGGACAAATCTGAGTTTGGTGGATGCCAGGAGAACGCTACCATAGTGTAAACTGTAAAGTTTGGTGGAGGAGGAATAATGGTCTGGGGCTGTTTTTCATGGTTCGGGCTAGGTCCCTTAGTTCCAGTGAAGGGAAATCTTAACGCTGCAGCATACAATGACATTCTAGACGATTCTGTGCTTCCAACTTTGTGGCAACAATTGGGCGAAGGCCCTTTCCTTGTTTCAGCATGACAATGCCCTTGTGCACAAAGCGAGGTCCATACAGAAATGCTTTGTCAAGATCGGTGTGGAATAACTTGACTGGCCTGCACGGAGCCCTGACATCAACCCCATCGAACTCCTTTGGGATGAATTGGAACGACGACTGCGAGCCAGGCCTAATCGCCCAACATCAGTGTCCGACCTCACTAATGCTCTTGTGGCTGAATGGAAGCAAGTCCCTGCAGCATTGTTCCAACATCTAGTGGAAAGTCCCTGCAGCAATGTTCCAACATCTAGTGGAAAGCCTTCACAGAATAGTAGAGGCTGTTATAGCAGCAAAGGGAGGACCAACTCCATATTAATGCTCATGGACTGAGATGTTCAACGAGCAGGTGTCCACATACTTTTGGTCATATAGTGTATATAACACACATATAGAATATGATTTTATCTCACAACTTCTTCCCTCTCTATGGAATCCCCCTCCAACTGCCTAATATCATCACTGTTCCAACTGTCACTGATCTGAATGTCTTCTAGTCAAACAGCATTCCCATAACTCAACACTCTCCAGTTCCACAGTAAGGGCTGTAATTTATGGATACAAAGAGTTTGTTCTCATTGACTTACCTAGTTTAAAGGAAAGTTTTGGTAGATACATCTTACCTGGTTTAAAGGAAGGTTAGGTAGATACATCTTACCTGGTTTAAAGGAAGGTAGATACATCTTACCTGGTTTAAAGGAAGGTTAGGTAGATACATCTTACCTGGTTTAAAGGAAGGTTAGGTAATAGTAATATAATAATAATAATATGCCATTTAGCAGACGCTTTTATCCAAAGCGACTGATAGTCATGTGTGCATACATTTTTACGTATGGGTGGTCCCGGGGATCGAAGGGCGGCAGGTAGCTTAGTGGTTAAGAGCGTTGTGCCAGTAATCGAAAGGTCGCTGGTTCTAATCCCTGAGCCTACTAGGTGAAAAATCTGTCGATGTGCCCTTGAGCAAGGCACTTAACCCTAATTGCTCCTGTAAGTCGCTCTGGATAAGAGCGTCTGCTAAAAGACTAAAATGTAATGTAATGAACCCACTACCCTGGCGTTACAAGCGCCATGCTCTACCAATTGAAATACAGAGGACCACACGGAAATACATCTTACCTGGTTTAAAGGAAGGTTAGGTAAATATATCTTACCTGGTTTAAAGGAATGTTAGGTAGATACATATTTTTTTATAAATCTCTCTCTTCTTCTTTCTTTCTTTCTTTCTTTCTTTCTTTCTTTCTTTCTTTCTTTCTTTCTTTCTTTTCTTTCTTTCTTTCTTTCTTTCTTTCTTTCTTTCTTTCTTTCTTTCTTTCTGTCTCTCTATCTCACTTTCTCTCTCTTTATTCTGTTTCTTCTTCCAGTTGGACGACCAAAGAAGGTCAAGCCAGGGGCCAATAGTTCAGCCACGACATCGTCAGAGAGAATAACAGGGGGCAACACTTCCTCAATAAGCTGGCCAGCAAAGAGACTTCCAGCGGACTTCTTCCTGTTCAACGGGACATCCCGTAAAACCCACCGAGTGGGTCGCCAGCGAGACCTGGGGGTGTTCCACCGCCCCGGCACACACCCCCTCGCCCCTCCCACGCCCCTCAAGGGCATATTCAGTTCCCCCTTTGAGGTTGACTCCTTCAGTAGCATCGCCAACGGTTACGCTGGAGCCTTCAGAAGCGGAACCCACCGGCCTGTTACCATGGTAACGCCCCTGATGCTGAGTGACTCTGTCGCCATGACAACGGCATCCTCCAACAGGAAGTCGAGTGACAGGTACAGAAAACAGTTCCTGGTGAAGCTGGATCACGAGGGCGTGACCTCGCCCAAAACCAAGAATGGGAAAGCTCTGCTGCGTCTGGGGGGCGGCAGGGGGCACAAGGGTCCATCTGCAGGGGCGGAGGGGGCACCTCTCAGGTACATCCACCCTGCCCTGGGGGTGAAGGACGGAAATAAAGGAGAAAGAAGAGGAGAGAGTGGAATGTCCAAGTCTGAGCAGCTCCTGAAGGGGGCTCCAGCCCTCAGAAAGGGGCTCCCCTCATCTGGTTTAGGGGTTCTGGGGGGAGAGTTTGGAGCTCTGGACTGCCCCAGTGACTGTCACAGCTCTTACTCTGAGCTGGATGAGGATGAGGATGATGATGGAGATGAAGACGTAGCTCGGAGGAGAGCAGCAGCGGCGGGCGCAGGACGTTTCCTCTCCCGTCTCTCCGTTTGCTCCTCGTCCTCGTCCTCTTCCTCCTCTTCTGGCTCCCTCTCTTCTTCCTCCCTCTCTTCTTCCGACTCCTCCTACTCCTCAGACGAAGAAGAGTCTTCATCCCTCCTTCTCCGCCGAGCGCTGCTCCAGCAGCAGAAACACAAACACAGACAGAGCTTGACCTCTAACCCCTTAACCCCTGACCCCTCCACAAAGCCCAACCCAAGCCCTACCTCTTCAGCCTCGGCCCCACCACACGCCTACGTTGCCAAGGGAGCCATGTCCGTCACCGGGGAGTCAAAGGTGAGAGGAAGTGATAGAGGAGAGGACAGGAAGGAGTACACATCAAAGGGCAGGACCAATAGTAGAAGCAGCGCTTCCAAATGCCAAACCAAGAGGAGAGGTGGATCCGCCTCCAATACACACACTCTGACTCCCAACACACACACTCTGTCTCTCAACACACACACTCTGACCCCCAACACACACAACCCGGCCTCCCAGTCCAAACCTCCCAAGGACCACCCAGCAGCCAAGAGGCAGAGGATGTTGTCACCGATCCCCCATCCTAATATGTCCACCCTCCTGCCTGGTCGCCAGCTGTGGAAGTGGTCTGGAAACCCCACACAGGTCAGAGGACACATGTGGGAGCCTTAATGGTTAACACAGTCTGAAGCAGACTTATTGACTTATTGAGTAAGGTCTTACCTGTCCTTACCTGGATTCCCTCCTAACTTCCCCCCTCTCGCTCCCCTTACAGAGGCGTGGTCTGAAGGGTAAGGCCCGTAAGTTGTTCTACAAGGCGATCGTGCGTGGTGGTGAGACGGTGCATGTGGGGGACTGTGCTGTGTTCCTGTCCCCCGGTAGACCCCAGCTGCCCTACGTGGGGCGGGTGGAGAGCCTCTGGGAGTCCTGGTCCTCCAGCATGGTGGTCAGGGTCAAGTGGTTCTACCATCCCGAGGAGACGAGCCTGGGGAAGAGGCACCACGACGGAAAGGTACGATGGATTATCATTCAACAACTTGATCAACATTTTGATCAAATGTATCAACTTTTTGATCAGATTTATCAATAATTGATCAACAATTGATCAACTTAAATCTATTTCCCCATGGGGATTAATGAATAGGCTGTTCATTTATCTTTCAGTCTTCTATTTATCTCTGTGTTTAACATCTGTCTCCTTCTTCCCTCCTCTACCCAGCATGCTTTGTACCAGTCGAGCCATGAGGATGAGAACGACGTCCAGACCATCTCCCACCGCTGCCAGGTGCTCAGCCGCACCGATTACGAGCACCTGATTCGCCGACGAAAGCCAGGGGGTGGGGCCCAGGATCTGTTTTACCTGGCAGGGACCTATGAGCCAACCACAGGCCAGCTGATCAGCGCCGAGGGAGTGGCCATCGTCCCCTAGCAACAACTATGGAGTGTAAACAAAACACAGCCTTAAAGATGGCCGCCTCATCTCTCCTGGATGAATCCAGCTACTGGCGCTGGTGTCAGTGAAGCATGGTTCTGTCCAAATCTAGAAGAGTCTGGAAAGGAGAACCTGCCTTGAGTCTAGTTCCTGCTGGTTCTGGATCTTGGTTCTGGGTCCTATCTGGGTGTGGACGATCCCAAACCCCAACAGGGATAACAGCACTTTGGACCGCAGTACACTCTATTAACAGCACTGGAGTCATCTGATCTGATGTGATCTGAAGAGGGACTACAGTACTCTACTGACCTTCTAAAACAAAGACAGACAGTGTCCTCGCTACACTCTGTCTCCAAGAGTTGTTCTACAGTCTGTCATAGAGTCAAAGACTGTCATAGACTGACTCTCAGGCAGTTTGTCAGACTGTCATAGACTGACTCTCAGGCAGTTTGTCAGACTGTCATAGACTGACTCTCAGGCAGTTTGTCAGAGAGACTACTGTGACTCTTACTAGGTTGTTGCTGTAAGTGATGTGTTCACTTCTCAGTCTAGAGACCTGAGCGAGAGAGAGAGAGAGAGAGAGAGAGAGAGAGAGAGAGAGAGAGAGAGAGAGAGAGAGAGAGAGAGAGAGAGAGAGAGAGAGAGAGAGAGAGAGAGAGAGAGAGAGAGAGAGAGAGAGAGAGAGAGAGAGAGAGAGAGAGAGAGAGAGAGAGAGAGAGAGAGAGAGAGAGAGAGAGAGAGAGAGAGAGAGAGAGAGAGAGAGAGAGAGAGAGAGAGAGAGAGAGAGAGAGAGAGAGAGAGAGAGAGAGAGAGAGAGAGAGAAGACCTCGCTTTCCCCATACTAGGTTTAATGGTCTTACTGGTGGCCACACTGCTCTGATGATAAATGAATGATGGCAGGATTGAGAAATCCCAACAGGACCAAAAACACTGTAGTTCTGAAGTGTGTGAGTGTGTGTGAGCGAGAGAGTATGTGCTGAGTGGTTGTAATGGATGCATTTGGTACTTGAAGAGCTGAGAGTAAATAGTGCTTTAGTGTGTGTGTGTTTGTGTGTGTGTGTGTGTGTGTGCGTGCGTTGGTTTCTAGTCTAGACCTCACCATGGAAACCCTAGATGTCTTTAACACTCAGAAAGTAAAGCTACTAAAGGTAAATCTATGAATATTAATATATCGATTGATTTACTAACAGCTTCTTCTCTAGACAAAAAAAAAATGACAAAAAGGAATGATTATTTCTCCAGTCAAGCCATACACTTCAATACCTCTCATATCCTCCTATTCAGGTACAGCTGAATGATTTGTCTATCTCTGTGTGTTGTACAGCATTATGTATAAAGACCTTATTATTCAACTGTACATAGTATATATATATATATATATATATATATATATATATATATATATATATATATATATATATATATATATATATAACATACATGAAGAGAGAATTATATTCCTCTTTGTTGCTCTTTACGTTGTTATTTTTTCAACGACTGTTGAGTTTTCTTTGAGTAGTTATTTTGGCTTAGGGAGGAGGAGGTTTTAGACTTCTTCTCTTCCTGCACTGAGTACGTTGTGGAGATGGGATGGGGTCCATGAGGGGTAAAGCTGTAAATATGCGACAGGGGATGGGTTGAAGTCCCATTTTGGGGTTTAGGGTGGATTTGGTGATGGGGGTTGTTTTTATAAGAAAAGTGGAAAAGGCTTTTTGTGTTCACATCATCATTGGTCTGTTTTTGTATATTTGTGTTCTAGGTTTTATTGTCTATTATTCTGTCCTTATCCTCCCGGGTTTCAAATCTAGATTTCTTTCTTTTTAGAAATACTGGAAAGAAACCGAGTTTCTTCTATTCGCTGATCCTTAAAGTTCCAGACTAGAGAGTTCTAGATGTTCTATATCTATATAAGCCTAGAGGAGATCTATGTAGGTATATATCTGGCCTCAAAAAAACTAAACCAAAGCACATCTATGTTTCGCTTCATCATATTAGAATGCAATATGAAGAAATATAAAAATATGAAAATATTCAATAAAATCAGAATTACGGGATCACTGCAATCATATTCAAGTAGTACACCTCTGTTCCCTCCTACCTGTTGGCATAGAACACGGCTTAACATTCACCACCATGTTGCCATGGGAACACAGCAACTTTGTCTTTCTGCACATAGCTTGGCTGTTACACTTGAAGGCTCCATGACAACCATATATGACATCGCATGACTGTGAAGAACAATCAGAGCCAATCAAAAGGGTAATGTAAAAAAAAAAAAGAAGAAGTATCCAATCAAAATTGTGCTTAATCTTGTCACTTTTCTTCCTGCTTTGCCAAAAATGTATCTTTCTGTTTACATTTTTATTTCACCTTTCACAATTGTATTTTTCCTGACAGTTATGCAAGCCTGGGATGACTGTGTTTTCAGTGTTGGGGTTTTCACAAGGAGAACATTCATGCCTTTTCATTTGAGATATACATCAACTGACTTTTTTAACCAACATTGTTGCTGTAACACTGCGAAGCAAAAGCTTAAAATAAATCTAATGTGAACATCAATGTTATGTTACTTTTTGTAGGTCTTTAAACAATATTTTAAAAGCTGTATTTTCTTAAAGAAACACTGGATTCAGTTCTAAACATCACATTGGGTGAAGTAATATCTTTGCGCAACCTGTTTTTGAGACCCACTGGAAACAATTTACTTTGTAGGGTTGATATATAGTTTGTGACAATTGTCTCAGTCATTGTTGGAAATATGACTAAAATATTTCCCCTATGTAAAAAACAAAGTTATTTATCTTAATTTTATTGCCTTTCTGTTGTGTTTCATTAAATAAAAAATGCAAAAAATTATCAAATCTAAGTTTTTACTTGTCTTTCTTTAGTGAATTAGAAGTAGGCCTACCTGGATTAGAAGTAGGCCTACCTGGATTAGAAGTAGGCCTACCGGGATTAGAAGTAGGTCTACCTGGATTCGAAGTAGAACTACCTGGATAAGAAGTAGGTCTACCTGGATTAGAAGTAGATTAGAAGTAGGCCTACCTGGATTAGAAGTAGGCTTACCTGGATTAGAAGTAGGCCTACATGGATTAGAA
>JAGTTL010000895.1:0-23000 GCA_036851935.1 Coregonus suidteri
CTAAAGCCTCATTATTAAAACAATGTGGATTACTGCCCTAACCTGCCTAAAGCCTCATGATTAAAACAACGTGGATTACTGCCCTAACTTGCCTAAAACCTTGTGATTAAAATGATGTGGATTACTGCCCTAACCTGCCTAAAGGCTCGTCATTCAAACGATGTGGATTAGTGCCCTAAACTGCCTAAGGGCTCGTGATTAAAACAACGTGGATTACTGCCCTAACCTATCTAAAGCCTCTTGATTAAAACAATGTGGATTACTGCCCTAACCTGCCTAAAGCCTCATGATTAAAACAACGTGGATTACTGCCCTAACCTGCCTAAATCCTCATGACTAAAATGACGTGGCTTACTGCCCCAACCTACCTAAAGCCTCATGATTAAAACGACAATGATTACTGCCCTAACATGCTTAAAGTCTCATGATTACAGTGATGTGGATTACTGTCCTAACCTGCCTAAAGCCTCATGATTAAAGTGACTTGGATTACTGCCCTAACCTGCCTAAAGCCTCATTATTAAAACGATGTGAATTACTGCCCTAACCTATCTAAAGCCTTGTGACTAAAACAACGTGGAATACTGCACTAACCTGCCTAAAGCCTCTTGATTAAAACAATGTGGATTACTGCCCTAACCTGCCGAAAGCCTCATGATTTAAACAATGTGGATTACTGCCCTAACCTGCCTAAATCCTCATGATTTAAAATGACGTGGCTTACTGCCCCAAAACTGCCTAAAGCCTCATGACTAAAACCACATGGATTACTGCCCCAACCTGCCTAAAGTCTCATGATTAAAAACGACGTGGATTACTGCCCTAACCTGCGTAAAGCCTAATGATTAAAACGACGTGGATTACTGCCCTAACCTGCCTAAAGGCTCATCATTCAAACGATGTGGATTAGTGCCCTAAGATGCCTAAGGCCTTGTGATTAAAACGACGTGGATCACTGCCCTAACCTGCCTAAAGCCTCATGATTAAAACGACGTGGATTACTACCCTAACCTGCCTAAAGCCTCATGATTAAAACGACGTGGATTACTGCACTAACCTGCCTAAAGCCTCATGATTATAACGAGGTGGATTACTGCCCCAGCCTGCCTAAGAACTCATGATTAAAACGACATGGATTACTGCCCTATCCTGCCTAAAGCCTCATGATTAAAATGACGTGGATTACTGCCCTAACCTGCCTAAAGCCTAATGATTAAAATGACGTGGATTACTGCCCTAACCTGCATAAAGCCTCATGATTAAAACGATGTGGATTACTGCCCTAACCTGCCTTAAAGCCTCATGATTAAAAAGATGTGGATTACTGCCCTAACCTGCCTAAAGCCTCGTCATTCAAACAATGTGGATTACTGCCCTAAAATGCCCAAGGCCTCGTGATTAAAACGACGTGGATTACTGCCCTAACCTATCTAAAGCCTTGTGATTAAAACAATGTGGATTACTGCCCTAACCTGCCTAAATCCTCATGATTAAAATGACGTGGCTTACTGCCCCAAAACTGCCTAAAGCCTCATGATTAAAACGACAATGATTACTGCCCTAACATGCTTAAAGTCTCATGATTAAAGTGATGTGGATTACTGTCCTAACCTGCCTAAAGCCTCATGATTAAAGTGACTTGGATTACTGCCCTAACCTGCCTAAAGCCTCATTATTAAAACGATGTGAATTACTGCCCTAACCTATCTAAAGCCTTGTGACTAAAACAACGTGGAATACTGCACTAACCTGCCTAAAGCCTCTTGATTAAAACAATGTGGATTACTGCCCTAACCTGCCGAAAGCCTCATGATTAAAACAACGTGGATTACTGCCCTAACCTGCCTAAATCCTCATGATTAAAATGACGTGGCTTACTGCCCCAAAACTGCCTAAAGCCTCATGACTAAAACCACATGGATTACTGCCCCAACCTGCCTAAAGTCTCATGATTAAAAACGACGTGGATTACTGCCCTAACCTGCCTAAAGCCTAATGATTAAAACGACGTGGATTACTGCCCTAACCTGCCTAAAGGCTCATCATTCAAACGATGTGGATTAGTGCCCTAAGATGCCTAAGGCCTTGTGATTAAAACGACGTGGATCACTGCCCTAACCTGCCTAAAGCCTCATGATTAAAACGACGTGGATTACTACCCTAACCTGCCTAAAGCCTCATGATTAAAACGACGTGGATTACTGCACTAACCTGCCTAAAGCCTCATGATTATAACGAGGTGGATTACTGCCCCAGCCTGCCTAAGAACTCATGATTAAAACGTCATGGATTACTGCCCTATCCTGCCTAAAGCCTCATGATTAAAATGACGTGGATTACTGCCCTAACCTGCCTAAAGCCTAATGATTAAAATGACGTGGATTACTGCCCTAACCTGCATTAAAGCCTCATGATTAAAACAATGTGGATTACTGCCCTAACCTGCCTTAAAGCCTCATGATTAAAAAGATGTGGATTACTGCCCTAACCTGCCTAAAGCCTCGTCATTCAAACAATGAGGATTTCTGCCATAAAATGCCCAAGGCCTCGTGATTAAAACGACGTGGATTACTGCCCTAACCTATCTAAAGCCTTGTGATTAAAACAATGTGGATTACTGCCCTAACCTGCCTAAATCCTCATGATTAAAATGACGTGGCTTACTGCCCCAAAACTGCCTAAAGCCTCATGATTAAAACCACGTGGATTACTGCCCCAACATGCCTAAAGTCTCATGAATAAAAATGACGTGGATTACTGCCCTAACCTGCCTTAAAGCCTCATGATTAAAAATAAGTGGATTACTGCCCTAACCTGCCTAAAGCCTCGTCATTCAAACAATGTGGATTACTGCCCTAAGATGCCTAAGGCCTCGTGATTAAAACGACGTGGCTTACTGCCCCAACCTGCCTAAAGCCTCATGATTATAGTGACGTGGATTACTGTCCTAACCTGCCTAAAGTCTCATGAATAAAGTGACGTGGATTACATCCCGAACCTGCCTAAAGCCTCAAGATTAAAACAATGTGGATTAAGACCCAAAACTGCCTAAAGCCTCATGATTAAAACCATATGGATTACTGCCCCAACCTGCCTAAAGCCTTATGATTAAAACGACGTGGATTACTGCCCTAACCTGCCTAAAGGCTCATCATTCAAACGATGTGGATTAGTGCCCTAAACTGCCTAAGGCCTTGTGATTAAAACGACGTGGATTACTGCCCTAACCTGCCTAAAGCCTCATGATTATAACGAGGTGGATTACTGCCCCAACCTGCCTAAAAACTCATGATTAAAACGACATAGATTACTGCCCTATCCTGCCTAAAGCCTCATGATTAAAATGACGCGGATTACTGCCCTAACTTGCCTAAAGCCTGATGATTAAAATGACGTGGATTACTGCCCTAACCTGCCTAAAGCCTCATGATTAAAACGACGTGGATTACTGCCCTAACCTGCCTAAAGCCTCATGATTAAAACAACGTGGATTACTACCCTAACCTGCCTAAAGCCTCGTGATTAAAACGATGTGGATTACTGCCCTAACCTGCCTAAAGCCTCATGATTATAACGAGGTGGATTACTACCCCAACCTGCCTAAAAACTCATGAATAAAATAATATAGATTACTGCCCTATCCTGCCTAAAGCCTCATGATTAAAACGAGGTGGATTACTGCCCTAACCTGCCTAAAGCCTCATGATTAAAACGACGTTGTCACGGTTTCGGCCGAGGCTGCCTCTCTCCCTTGTTCGGGCAGGCGTCGGCGTTCGTTGTCTCCGGAATACTAGCTGCCACCGTTGTATGTTTCATGTTCGTTTGCTTCTGTCTGTTTGTTGTCACACCTGTTCTTGTTTAGCCTAATTAGTGTTCTATAAGTTTCTCGTTGTGTTTGTCTAG
Organism: Coregonus suidteri; assembly: GCA_036851935.1. Classification (NCBI taxonomy): domain Eukaryota; kingdom Metazoa; phylum Chordata; class Actinopteri; order Salmoniformes; family Salmonidae; genus Coregonus; species Coregonus suidteri. Next base: position 3,904 of record JAGTTL010000895.1, read on the forward strand.
TGTTGTGTGTTATTGATTTTTGTCATTCGTGTATAGGGCGTGATTCCTGTATTTCGCTCGGTTGAGCTTCCCTCCACTGTTGGAGTATTTACGCACCTGTTTGTGCGCTTTTGTTTTGTTCGCCTTCGTGCGTATTTCGCCTTCGGGCAAGAGTTGACCTATTGCCGTGTTTGGCGATCACTAAAGTCTGTTGGACTATCCGTCTGTGTCCTGCGTTTGATTCCACCACTGCACCCACCTGCAGCACGCGCTGACAGAATAACACACCTTTTAAATGGAATCAGCAGGAGCCGCAGCAGCCCAGGCGACGCTGGAGGACAGGGTCCGGGAACAAGGTGACCAGATCCTGCAGATGGGGACCGCACTGCAGGAGGTGATCACCACCATCCGAGGCTGGGGGACGCCTCCACCGCCACCCGCCCTGCCAGCACCATCGGCCAGTCAGCCTATTCCCGCACCGGAACCCAGAGGAGTCCGACTCTCGCTCCCGAGGGCTTACGATGGAACCGCGGCTGGGTGCCAGGGTTTCCTTCTCCAGGTGGAGCTGTACCTGGCCACCGTGCACCCGGCGCCCTCGGGACATGAGAGCGTGTCCGCCCTGATCTCCTGCCTGTCCGGGAAGGCGTTGGAATGGGCCAACGCGGAGTGGAGGAGGATCGACGCAGACACCATAACCTACGAGGAGTTCTCCCGCGGTGTTTGACCATCCCCCGGAGGGGAAAGCGGCGGGGGAGCGTCTGGTCTTCCTCCGGCAGGGGAGGAGGAGTGCTCAGGAGTTCACCCTCAAATTCCGTACTCTAGCGGCAGATGCAGGGTGGAATGATCGGGCTCTCGTCGATCACTACAGATGTAGTCTACGAGAGGACGTCCGGCGGGAGCTGGCCTGTAGGGACACCAGCCTCACGTTCGACCAGTTGGTCGACATGTCCATCAGGCTGGATAACCTGCTAGCTACCCGCGGACGTCCCGAGGGGGGTCCGTCCATTTCACCCTCCAGCGCCTCCGAGCCGTGCCCCATGGAGCTCGGGGGCGCTGGCGCTAGAGAGAGGAGGGGTCGGCTTACTAGGGGGTCCATCCCCTGCACCAACTGTGGTCGGGGAGGACACACCGCGGCTAGGTGCTGGGGATGGCCTCCTAGGGGAGAGGACGACAGGTCCCGCACTGGGGATTCCTTCCAGGTGAGTAGGCGCCCCACTCACCCAGAGCTCTCTGTTGCACATTTCTGTATACCTGTGCGTTTTCCACAGGTAGCACCTCATTCCCAGCATAAGGCGCTGGTAGATTCAGGCGCGGCTGGGAATTTTATTGATAAGAAGTTTTGTTTAGCTTTAGGGATTCCCCTTCTTCCTGTTGATGTCCCTTTCCCCGTTCATGCCCTAGATAGTCGTCCGTTGGGTGCGGGCTTGATCAGGGAGGTCACTGCGCCACTTAGGATGTGTGCGCAGGGGGGTCATCAGGAGATGATTCAGCTATTTCTGATTGACTCTCCTGCGTATCCGGTGGTGCTGGGCATGCCCTGGTTGAGTACCCATAACCCATCTATTTCGTGGCAGGAGAGGGCTCTGATGGAGTGATCTGCCCAGTGTGTGGGTAGATGTTTAGGCGTTTCCGTAGGGGCTACCTCGGTGGAGAGTCCAAACCAGGTGCCCGCATTGCACGTTCCCCCTGAGTATGGGGATTTGGCTATTGCGTTTAGTAAGTCGAGGGCGACGCAGTTGCCGCCCCATAGGCAGGGAGATTGTGCGATAGACCTCCAGGCAGGAGCTGCGCTCCCACGGAGCCATGTGTATCCTCTGTCTCAAGAGGAGAAAAAAGCTATGGAGACCTACATAGACGAATCTCTGAGACAAGGATACATACGGCCTTCCACTTCCCCTGCGTCCTCGAGTTTCTTTTTTTGTGAAGAAGAAGGATGGTGGTTTGCGCCCGTGCATCGATTACCGTGGTCTCAATCAGATTACGGTGAAGTACAGTTATCCACTCCCGCTGATTGCGACCATGACTGAGTCATTGCATGGGGCGCGCTTCTTCACTAAATTAGATCTCAGGAGCGCATACAACTTGGTGCGCATCAGGGAGGGCGATGAATGGAAGACAGCCTTTAGTACCACCTCGGGCCATTACGAGTATCTGGTCATGCCATACGGGTTGATGAACGCTCCGTCAGTTTTCCAATCATTCGTGGATGAGATCTTCAGGGACATGCAGGGGCAGGGGGTGGTTGTGTACATAGATGACATTCTCGTGTACTCGCCTACCCGTGTCGAGCATGTGGCCCTGGTGCGCCGAGTGTTGCGGAGGCTGGTGGAGCACGACCTGTATGTTAAGGCAGAGAAGTGTCTGTTTTTCCAGGAGTCGGTCTCCTTTTTTGGGGTATCAGTTGTCTGCGTCAGGGGTGAAGATGGAGGTAGACCGGGTGTCGGCCGTGCGTAATTGGCAAACACCAACCACTGTGAAGGAGGTGCAGCAGTTTTGGGGTTTGCAAATTACTACAGGAGGTTTATCCGGGGTTTTGGACAGGTGGCAGCTCCCATCACGTCTCTTTTGAAGGGGGGTCCGGTGCGTCTGCAGTGGTCGGCCGAGGCGGACAGGGCGATTGGGAGGCTGAGGGACCTGTTTACCTCGGCCCCGGTGCTGGCGCATCCGGATCCCTCTTTGCCGTTCCAGGTAGAGGTGGACGCGTCAGAGACCGGTCTAGGAGCCGTGCTTTCACAACGGTCTGGGCGCGCCACCTAAACTCCGCCCCTGTGCTTTTTATTCTAAGAAGCTCAGTCCGGCGGAGCGGAACTATGACGTAGGGGACAGGGAGCTGTTAGCCGTGGTACAGGCCCTAAAGGTGTGGAGGCACTGGCTTGAGGGGGCTCAACACCCTTTCCTCATTTTGACGGACCACCGTAACCTGGAGTACATCCGGGCAGTGAGGAGGCTGAACCCTCGCCAGGCAAGATGGAATATGTTCTTGACCAGGTTTACATTTAAGATCACGTACATCCCTGGGTCACAGAACGGTAAGGCAGATGCGCTGTCTCGGCGGTATGACACGGAGGAGAGGTCCGTGGAGCCCACTCCCATACTGCCGGAGTCGTGTCTGGTGGCACCGGTAGTGTGGGAGGTCGATGCTGAACTCGAGCGGTCGTTACGCACCGACCCTAGTCCACCGCAATGCCCTGAGGGTCGGAAGTACGTTCCGCTCGAGGTTCGGGATCGATTGATCTATTGGGCTCACATGTCACCCTCCTCTGGACATCCTGGTATCGGCCGGACAGTGCACTGTCTTAGTGCCAAGTACTGGTGGCCCACGTTGGCGAAGGATGTGAGGGTTTATGTTTCCTCCTGCTCGGTGTGCGCCCAGTGTAAGGCGCCTAGACATCTGCCTAGGGGTAAGTTACTACCCCTGCCCGTTCCACAACGACCATGGTCTCACCTCTCGGTGGATTTCATTACTGACCTTCCTCCTTCACAGGGGAACACCACTATACTGGTCGTTGTGGACCGGTTTTCTAAGGCCTGTCGTTTGCTCCCCATGCCGGGCCTTCCTACTGCCCTGCAAACCGCCGAAGCACTATTCACCCATGTGTTCCGGCACTACGGGGTACCCGAGGATATTGTGTCTGATCGGGGTCCCCAATTTACCTCCAGGGTCTGGAGAGCCTTTATGGAGCGGTTGGGGGTCTCGGTGAGCCTCACCTCGGGTTACCACCCGGAGAGTAATGGGCAGGTGGAACGCGTGAACCAGGATGTGGGTAGGTTTCTTAGAACATACTGCCAGGACCGGCCGGAGGAGTGGGCAAGGTACGTTCCCTGGGCCGAGATGGCCCAGAATTCCCTACGCCATTCCTCCACTAACCTAACCCCTTTTCAATGTGTGCTGGGTTACCAGCCGGTTCTGGCACCTTGGCAGCAGAGCCAGATCGAGGCTGCTGTGGTGGATGAGTGGGGCGGCGGCGCTCGGAGGAGACATGGAACGCTGCACACGTCCACCTGCAGCGGGCCCTCCGACGTCATAAGGCGAGCGCCGATCTCCACCGCAGTGAGGGACCGGTGTACGCACCTGGTGATCGAGTCTGGCTCTCTACCAGAAACCTGCCCCTCCGCCTGCCCTGTCGGAAACTGGGTCGGCGGTTTGTAGGGCCATTTAAAGTCCTGGGAAGGTTGAACGAGGTGTGTTACAAATTACAACTGCCTGTTGAATATAAAAGTATTAACCCCTCGTTCCATGTGTCCCTTCTCAGGCCGGTGGTAGCTGGCCCACTCCAAGAAAGTGAGATCAGGGAGACTCCTCCGCCCCCATTGGACATCGAGGGGGCACCGGCGTACACTGTGAGGTCCATCTTGGATTCGAGACGTCGGATGGGGGGTCTCCAGTATCTAGTGGCGTGGGAGGGGTACGGTCCGGAGGAGCGGTGCTGGGTGCCGAGGAGAGACATCTTGGACCCGTCTCTCCTGACGGAATTCCATCGTGGGCACCCGACGCACCCTGCTCCGCGTCCTCCGGGTCGTCCCCGAGGCCGGAGTCGGCGCACGTCTGGAGCCGCGCGTCAAGGGGGGGGGGGTACTGTCACGGTTTCGGCCGAGGCTGCCTCTCTCCCTTGTTCGGGCAGGCTTCGGCGTTCGTTGTCTCCGGAATACTAGCTGCCACCGTTGTATGTTTCATGTTCGTTTGCTTTTGTCTGTTTGTTGTCACACCTGTTCTTGTTTAGCCTAATTAGTGTTCTATAATTTCTCGTTGTGTTTGTCTAGTGTTGTGTGTTATTGATTTTTGTCATTCGTGTATAGGGCGTGATTCCTGTATTTCGCTCGGTTGAGCTTCCCTCCACTGTTGGAGTATTTACGCACCTGTTTGTGCGCTTTTGTTTTGTTCGCCTTCGTGCGTATTTCGCCTTCGGGCAAGAGTTGACCTATTGCCGTGTTTGGCGATCACTAAAGTCTGTTGGACTATCCGTCTGTGTCCTGCGTTTGATTCCACCACTGCACCCACCTACAGCACGCGCTGACAGACGTGGATTACTGCCCTAACCTGCCTAAAGCCTCATGATTATAACAAGGTTGATTACTGCCCCAACCTGCCTAAAGCCTCATGATTAAAATGAGGTGGATTACTGCCCAACCTGCTTAAAGCCTCATGATTAAAATGACGTGGATTACTGCCCTAACCTGCCTAAAGCTCCGTGATTAAAATGACGTGGATTACTGCCTTAACCTGCCTAAAGCCTTATGATTAAACCGACGTGGATTACTGCCCTAAGATGCCTAAGGCCTCGTGATTAAAACAACGTGGATTACTGCCCTAACCTATCTAAAGCCTTGTGATTAAAACAATGTGGATTACTGCCCTAACCTGCCTAAATCCTGTCACACCCTGGCTCTGGGGACTCTATATGTTGAACCAGGGTGTGGATATTCTATGTATTGTATTTCTGTGTTGGCCAGAGTGGTTCCCAATCAGAGGCAACGAGTGTCAGCTGTTGCTGGTTGTCTCTGATTGGGAGCCATATTTATAGAGGCTGTTTTCCCACAATAGTTGTGGGATCTTGTTCCTTTCGGTGTGTTCCTAGTTAGGTTTGTCCTTTGGATGTCACGTATCGTTTGTTGTTTTGTTTCGCTGTTCGTGTTAGTCATTCGATTAATAAAGTATGTGTGCTTTCAACGCTGCGCCTTGGTCTACTCAGTTCGACGATCGTGACAGAAGATCCCACCCTACCAGGACCAAGCAGCGTGTCCAGGAGCAGGCGGCCTGGACATGGGAGGAAGCGCCGGGAAAGGAGCTGGAGAGGTTGGCGATGGCCCAGGTGGGCAAATCGTGGTCCTGGGAGGACATGCTCGGGGGGCAAAGGGCCATGGGCTAAGATTAAGGCCCTGGCGAGAGAGGAGCAACGGCGTCAACAGTGTCGTCGTCGGACGGACGAGAGGCAACCCCAGAAATTTTTTAGGGGGGGGCACACGGCATGGGCGACTGGGCAGCAGGAGGCTGCCACAGGGCGAAATGGGAGACGAGGAGAGAAGGCCACCGGGTTACGGGAGCCATTGGTGAGAGGAGGGAAGGAAGTTGTAGAGGCACGGCGAGAGGTACTGAGGTGTATTGCCAGTCCGGTCCGGCCCGTTCCTGATCCCCGTTTAAGGCCAGTGGTGTGTGTTCCCAGTACGGTCCGGCCTGTTCCTGTTCCTCGCACCAAGCCTACGGTTCGCGTCGCCAGCCCGGCCCGGCCTGTTCCTGCTCCCCGCACCAAGCCTACGGTGCGCGTCGCCAGCCCGGCCCGGCCTGTTCCCGCTCCTCGCACCAAGCCTACGGTGTGCGTCGCCAGCCCGGCCCGGCTTGTTCCTGCTCCACTCACCAAGCCTACGGTGTGCGTCGCCAGCCCGGCCCGGCCTGTTCCTGCCCCTCGCACCAAGCCTACGGTGCGCGTCGCCAGCCCGGCCCGGCCTGTTCCTGCTCCTCGCACCAAGCCTACGGTGTGCGTCGCCAGCCCGGTCCGGCCTGTTCCTGTTCCTCGCACCAAGCCTACGGTGTGCGTCGCCAGCCCGGCCTGGCCTGTTCCTGCCACTCACACCAAGCCTACGGTGTGCGTCGCCAGCCCGGTCCGGCCCGTTCCTGCTCCACGCACCAAGGCAGGGGTGCGAGTTGTCAGCCCGGTCCGGCCCGTTCCTGCTCCACGCACCAAGCCAGGGGTGCGCATCGTCAGCCCGGTCCGGCCCGTTCCTGCTCCACGCACCAAGCCAGGGGTGCGCATCGTCAGCCCGGTCCGGCCCGTTCCTGCTCCACGCACCAGGCCAGGGGTGCGCATCGTCAGCCCGGTTCGGCCCGTTCCTGCTCCACGCACCAAGCCAGGGGGGTGCGCATCGTCGGCCCGGTCCGGCCCGTTCCTGCTCCACGCACCAAGCCAGGGGGTGCGCATCGTCAGCCCGGTCCGGCCCGTTGCTGTTTCCACGCACCAAGCCAGGGGTGCGCTTCGTCAGCCCGGTCCAGCCCGTTCCTGCTCCACGCACCAAGCCAGGGGTGCGTATCGTCAGTCCGGTACGGCCCGTTGCTGCTCCACGCACCAAGCCAGGGGTGCGCATCGTCAGCCCGGTCCGGCCCGTTCCTGTTCCACGCACCAAGCAGGGGTGCGCATCGTCAGCCCGGTCCGGCCCGTTCCTGCTCCACGCACCAAGCCAGGGGTGCGTATCGTCAGCCCGGTACGGCCCGTTCCGGCTCCACGCACCAAGCCAGGGGTGCGCATCGTCAGCCCGGTCCGGCCCGTAGCTGCTCCACGCACCAAGCCAGGGGTGCGCATCGTCAGCCCGGTTCGGCCCGTTCCTGCTCCACGCACCAAGCCAGGGGTGCGCATCGTCGGCCCGGTCCGGCCCGTTCCTGCTCCACGCACCAAGCCAGGGGTGCGCATCTTCAGCCCGGTCCGGCCCGTTGCTGTTCCACGCACCAAGCCAGGGAGTGCGCTTCGTCAGCCCGGTCCAGCCCGTTCCTGCTCCACGCACCAAGCCAGGGGTGCGTATCGTCAGTCCGGTACGGCCCGTTGCTGCTCCACGCACCAAGCCAGGGGTGCGCATCGTCAGCCCGGTCCGGCCCGTTCCTGTTCCACGCACCAAGCCAGGGGTGCGCATCGTCAGCCCGGTCCGGCCCGTTCCTGCTCCACGCACCAAGCCAGGGGTGCGTATCGTCAGCCCGGTACGGCCCGTTCCGGCTCCACGCACCAAGCCAGGGGTGCGCATCGTCAGCCCGGTCCGGCCCGTAGCTGCTCCACGCACCAAGCCAGGGGTGCGCATCGTCAGCCCGGTCCGGCCCGTCCCTGCTCCACGCACCAGGCCAGGGGTGTGCGTCGTCAGTCCAGCACAACCCGTGCCTGGGTCACCGGTGCCTGGTCAGGTACCGGTCAGCTGCTCCACACCGGAGCTGAAGCAATCCGCTTCTACGATGTCCAGTTCAGCTCCAGCCAGCGGGGGCCAGACCGGACCAGGGGCGCCATGGGGGGATGGTTGAAGGGTGGTGGTCAAGCCCGGAGCCGGAACCGCCTCCGAGGAGGAGGAATGCCCACCCAGCCCTCCCCTGGTTTGTTGATGTTTAGGCGCGATCGCAGTCCGCGCCTTTAGGGGGGGGGGGGGGGGGGGGGGGTACTGTCACACCCTGGCTCTGGGGACTCTATATGTTGAGCCAGGGTGTGGATATTCTATGTATTGTATTTCTGTGTTGGCCAGAGTGGTTCCAAATCAGAGGCAACGAGTGTCAGCTGTTGCTGGTTGTCTCTGATTGGGAGCCATATTTATAGAGGCTGTTTTCCCACAATAGTTGTGGGATCTTGTTCCTTTCGGTGTGTTCCTAGTTAGGTTTGTCCTTTGGATGTTACGTATCGTTTGTTGTTTTGTTTCGCTGTTCGTGTTAGTCATTCGATTAATAAAGTATGTGTGCTTTCAACGCTGCGCCTTGGTCTACTCAGTTCGACGATCGTGACAAATCCTCATGATTAAAATGACGTGGATTACTGTCCTAACCTGCCTAAAGTCTCATGAATAAAGTGACGTGGATTACATCCCTAACCTGCCTAAAGGCTCAAGATTAAAACAATGTGGATTAAGACCCAAAACTGCCTAAAGCCTCATGATTAAAACCATGTGGATTACTGCCCTAACCTGCCTAAAGCCTTATGATTAAAACGACGTAGATTACTGCCCTAACCTGCCTTAAAGCCTCATGATTAAAAAGACGTGGATTACTGCCCTAACCTGCCTAAAGCCTAATGATTAAAACGAAGTGGATTACTGCCCTAACCTGACTAAAGTCTCATGATTAAAACAATGTGAATTACTGCCCTAACCTGCCTAAAGCCTCATGATTAAAATTTTGTGGATTACTGCCCTAACCTGCCTAAAGCCTGATGATTAAAACGACGTGGATTACTGCCCTAACCTGCCTTAAAGCCTCATGATTAAAAAGACGTGGATTACTGCCCTAACCTGCCTAAAGCCTAATGATTAAAACGATGTGGATTACTGCCCTAACCTGCCTAAAGCCTAATGATTAAAACGATGTGGATTACTGCCCTAACCTGCCTAAGGCCTTGTGATTAAAACGACGTGGATTACTGCCCTAACCTGCCTAAAGCCTCATGATTATAACGAGGTTCATTACTGCCCCAACCTGCCTAAAGCCTAATGATTAAAACGATGTGGATTACTGCCCTAACCTGCCTAAAGCCTAATGATTAAAACGATGTGGATTACTGCCCTAACCTGCCTAAGGCCTTGTGATTAAAACGACGTGGATTACTGCCCTAACCTGCCTAAAGCCTCATGATTATAACGAGGTTCATTACTGCCCCAACCTGCCTAAAAACTCATGATTAAAACGACATAGATTACTGCCCTATCCTGCCTAAAGCCTCATGATTAAAAAGACGTGGATTACTGCCCTAACCTGCCTAAAGCCTAATGATTAAAACGATGTGGATTACTGCCCTAACGTGCCTAAAGCCTCATGATTAAAATTATGTGGATTACTGCCCTAACCTGCCTAAGGCCTTGTGATTAAAACGACGTGGATTACTGCCCTAACCTGCCTAAAGCCTCATGATTATAACGAGGTGCATTACTGCCCCAACCTGCCTAAAAACTCATGATTAAAACGACATAGATTACTGCCCTATCCTGCCTAAAGCCTCATGATTAAAATGATGTGGATTACTGCCATAACCTGCCTAAAGCCTCATGATTAAAACGACGTGGATTACTGCCCTAACCTGCCTTAAAGCCTCATGATTAAAAAGACGTGGATTACTGCCCTAACCTGCCTAAAGCCTAATGATTAAAACGATGTGGATTACTGCCCTAACGTGCCTAAAGCCTCATGATTAAAATTATGTGGATTACTGCCCTAACCTGCCTAAGGCCTTGTGATTAAAACGACGTGGATTACTGCCCTAACCTGCCTAAAGCCTCATGATTATAACGAGGTGCATTACTGCCCCAACCTGCCTAAAAACTCATGATTAAAACGACATAGATTACTGCCCTATCCTGCCTAAAGCCTCATGATTAAAATGACGTGGATTACTGCCCTAACCTGCCTAAAGCCTCATGATTACAACGAGGTGCATTACTGCCCCAACCTGCCTAAAAACTCATGATTAAAATGACATAGATTACTGCCCTATCCTGCCTAAAGCCTCATGATTAAAATGACGTGGATTACTGCCCTAACCTGCCTTAAAGCCTCATGATTAAAAAGACGTGGATTACTGCCCTAACCTGCCTAAAGCCTTATGATTAAAACGATGTGGATTACTGCCCTAACCTGCCTAAAGTCTCATGATTAAAACAATGTGGATTACTGCCCTAACCTGCCTTAAAGCCTCATGATTAAAATTATGTGGATTACTGCCCTAACCTGCCTAAAGCCTAATGATTAAAACAATGTGGATTACTGCCCTAACCTGCCTAAAGGCTCATCATTCAAACGATGTGGATTAGTGCCCTAAACTGCCTAAGGCCTTGTGATTAAAACGACGTGGATTACTGCCCTAACCTGCCTAAAGCCTCATGATTATAACGAGGTGGATTACTGCCCCAACCTGCCTAAAGCCTAATGATTAAAATGACGTGGATTACTGCCCTAACCTGCCTAAAGCCTCATGATTAAAACGACATGGATTACTACCCTAACCTGCCTAAAGCCTCGTGATTAAAACGACGTGGATTACTGTCCTAACCTGCCTAAAGCCTCATGATTATAACGAGGTGGATTACTGCCCCAACCTGCCTAAAAACTCATGAAGAAAAGAACATAGATTACTGCCCTATCCTGCCTAAAGCCTCATGATTAAAAAGACGTGGATAAATGCCCTAACCTGCCTAAAGCCTCGTCATTCAAACAATGTGGATTACTGCCCTAAAATGCCTAAGGCCTCGTGATTAAAATGACGTGGATTACTGCCCTAACCTATCTAAAAGCCTTGTGATTAAAACAATGTGGATTACTGCCCTAACCTGCCTAAATCCTCATGATTAAAATGACGTGGCTTACTGCCCCAACTTGCCTAAAGCCTCATTATTAAAGTGACGTGGATTACTGTCCTAACCTGCCTAAAGTCTCATGAATAAAGTGACGTGGATTACATCCCTAACCTGCCTAAAGCCTCAAGATTAAAACAATGTGGATTAAGACCCAAAACCGCCTAAAGCCTCGTCATTCAAACAATGTGGATTACTGCCCTAATCTGCCTTAAAGCCTCATGATTAAAAAGACGTGGATTACTGCCCTAACCTGCCTAAAGCCTAATGATTAAAACGATGTGGATTACTGCCCTAACCTGCCTAAAGTCTCATGATTAAAACAATGTGGATTACTGCCCTAACCTGCCTAAAGCCTAATGATTAAAACGACGTGGATTACTGCCCTAACCTGCCTAAAGGCTCATCATTCAAACGATGTGGATTAGTTTACAACAATTCTAATTTCTAAAGTGGAAGTTGGGAGAGTTATATTTGGGTGTTTCAGTGAAACAATTATAGTTTCTGAGGTGGAAGTTGGGAGAGTTATATTGGTAGTTGTGCTGAGGGAGGCCGCCGCTCTCTCCTTTCCCAGATGTTTAGTTCATTTCATTCCGATCTCCTCTGCATTATTGTAGCCATTTGCTGCAGCCTGTCAAACTATGCCTCTGCCTATCCCTGTTCTCTCCTCTCCGCACAGGCTACACAAACGCCTCACACCGCGTGGCTGCTGCCTCTCTAACCTGGTGGTCCCTGCACGCACCACACACCTGGAGTTCCAGGTCTCAGGCAGCCTCTGGAACTTGCCGTTCTGCTGCCAAACAAGGCAAGAGTTCATCCCAGCCTATGCTACCCTCCAGTCCTCGACTCTCTGGCGCTGACGGAAAAATGGATTACCACTGAAAACACTGCTACCTACCCTTACTGCTCTCTCCTCGTCTGACCATGTGTTCTCGCATACCCCGAGAGCATCTGGTCAGCGCGGGGGGTGGTGGGCACAGGAATCCTCATCTCTCCAAGTGGACATTCTCAATTTTCCCTAACCCATCTGTCTATCTCCTCATTTGAATTCCATGCCTGTCACAGTCACTAGCCCATTTAAGCTTAATATCCTTGTCATCTATCGCCCCTCAGGTTCTTTTGGAGAGTTCATCAATGAGCTTGACGCCTGATAAGTTCCTTTCCTGAGGAGGCTCACCCCTCACAGTTTTGGGGGATTTCAACCTCCCTACGTCTACATTTGACTCATTTCTCTCTGCCTCCTTCTTTCCACTCCTCTCCTCTTTTGACCTCACCCTCTCACCGTCCCCCCCTACTCACAAGGCAGGCAATACGCTTGACCTCATCTTTTACTAGATGCTGTTCTTCTACTAATCTCACTGCAACTACCCTCCATGTCTCCGACCACTACTTTGTATCCTTTTCTCTCTCGCTCTCATCAAACACTACTCACTCTGCCCCTACACAGATGGTAATGCGCCGCCGCAACCTTCGCTCTCTCTCTCCCACTACTCTCTCCTCTTCCATCCTATCATCTTCTTCCTCTGCTCAATCCTTCTCCCTCCAAATCTCCTGATTCTGCCTCCTCACCCCTCCTCTCCTCCCTTTCTGCATCCTTTGACTCTCTATGTCCCCTATCCTCCCGGCCGGCTCGGTCCTCCCCTCCAGCTCCGTGGCTTGATTGACTCATTGCGAGCTCACAGAACAGAGCTCGGGGCAGCTGAGCGGAAATGGAAGAGAAAACTAGACTCCCCTGCGGACCTGGCATCTTTTCACTCCCTCCTCTCTACATTTTCTTGCATCTGTTTCTGCTGCTAAGGCCACTTTCTACGACTCTAAATTCCAAGCATCTGCTCTAACCCTAGGAAGCTCTTTGCCACATTCTCCTCCCTGCTGAATCCCCCCCCCCCCCTCCTCCCTCTCTGTTGGATGACTTCGTCAACCACTTTGAAAAGAAGGTTGACGACATCCGATCCTCGTTTGTAAGTCAAATGACACCTGCTGGTCCTGCTCACACTGCCCTACCCTATGCTTTGACTTCTTTCTCCCCTCTCTCCAGATAAAATCTGCGACTTGTGACTGCAGCCGCCCAAACAAACCTGCGCCGATTGACCCTATCCCCTCCTCTCTTCTCCAGACATCTCCGGTGACCTTCTCCCCTAACTCACCTCGCTGATCAACTCATCCTGACACGCTGGGCTATGTCCCTTCCGTCTTCAATGGAGAGCGAGAGTTGCACCCTTCTCAAAAAAACAACACTCGATCCCTCTGATGTCAACAACTACAGACCAGTATCCCTTCTTGTCTTTTCTTTCCAAAACTATTGAGCGTGCCGTCTTAGCCAACTCTCTTGCTATCTCTCTCAGAATGACCTTCTTGATCCAAAACCAGTCAGGTTTCAGGACTGGTCATTCAACTGAGACTGTCTTCTCTGTGTCACGGAGGCTCTCCACACTGCTAAAGCTAACTCTCTCTCCTCTGCTCTTGTCCTTCTAGACCTGTCTGCTGCCTTTGATACTGTCGAAACCATCAGATCCTCCTCTCCAACCCTCTGCGAAGCTGGGGCATCTCCGGCGCGGCTCAACTCTGGATTGCGTCCTACCTGACCCCGGTCGCTCCTACAAAGTGGCGTGGCGAGAAGCTGTCTCGCACCACGTGCTCTCACCACTGGGGTCCACCAGGGCTCAGTTATAGGCCCTCTCCTATTCTCGCTATACACCAAGTCACTTGGCTCTGTCTCATATACTCACATGGCCTCTCCTATCATTGCTACGCTGACGATACAACAACTAATCATTTCTCCTTTCCCCCTTCTGATAACCAGGTGGCGAATCGCATCTCTGCAATGTCTGGCAGACATATCAGTATGGATGACGGAATCACCACCTCAAGCTGAACCTTGGCAAGACGAGCTGCTCTCCTCCCGGGGGATGGACTGCCCGTTCCATGATTCTCGCCATCACGGTTGACAACTCCGTTGGGTCTCCTCCCAGAGTGCGAAGAAAGCGCCTTGGCGTGACCCTGGACAACACCCTGTCGTTCTCTACGCTAACATCAATCAATCAATCAATTTTATAAAAGTATAATAGCCCTTCTTACATCAGCTAATATCTCGAAGTGCTGTACAGAAACCAGCCTAAAAACCCCAAACAGCTAGTAAGCAGGTTGTAGAAGCACGGGGGCTAGGAAAAACTCCCTAGGAAGGCAAAACCTAAGAAGAAAACTAGAGAGGAACCAGGCTATGAGGGGTTGGCCAGTCCTCTTCTGGCTGTGCCGGGTGGAGATTATCAACAGAACCATGCCAAGATGTTCAAAAATGTTCATAAGTGACACGGCATGGTCAAATAATAATCAGGAATAAATCTCAGTTGGCTTCATAGCCGATCATTTAAGAGTTGAAAACAAGCAGGTCTGGGACAGGTAGGGGTTCCATAACCGCAGCAGAACAATTCAAGGCGGTGACACGATCCTGGTAGGTTCATGCTCTACAAACATTCGGAGAGTACGGACCCTGCCATACACAGGAAGCGGCACAGGTCACCTAATCCAGGCACTTGTCATCGCCCGTCTGGATTACTGGCAACTTGCGTTGGTTGGCTGGGACTCCCTGCCTGTGCCATTAAAACCCCTACAACTCATCCAGAAAGCCGCAGCCGTACGTTGGTGTTCAACCTTCCCAAGTTCTCTCACCTCACCCCGCTCCTCCGCACAACTCCACTGGCTTCCAGTTTGAGCTCGCATCTGGTACAAGACCATGGGTGCTTGCCTATGGAGCTGTGAGGGGAACGGCACCTCCGTACCTTCAGGCGCTATCAGTCCCTACACCAAACGAGGGCATTTGTTCATCATCACCTCGGCCTGCTGGCTCCCCTTCCTCTGCGGAAGCATAGTTCCCGCTCAGCCCAGTCAAAAATGTTCGCGGCTCTGGCACCCCCAATGGTGGAACAAGCTCCCTCACGACGCCAGGACAGCGGAGTCCACTCACCACCTTTCGGAGACATTGAACCCCACCTCTTTAAGGAATACTGGGATAGGATAAAGTAATCCTTCTACCAACCCCCCCCACAAAAAAATAAATAAAAAAATTTGTAAAGAAGAAGTGGTTATCCCACTGGCTATAGGGTGAATGCACCCAATTTGTAAGTCGCTATGGATAAGAGCTGTCTGCTAAAATGACGTAAATGTAAATGTATAATGTAATTAGTGACCTAAGCTGCCTAAGGCCTTGTGATTAAAACGAAGTCGTGGATCACTGCCCTCTAACTGCCTAAAGCCTCATGATTTAAAACGACGTGGATTACTACCCTAACCTGCCTAAAGCCTCATGATTAAAACGACGTGGCTTACTGCACTAAACCTGCCTAAAGCCTCAAATGATTATAACGAGGTGGTATTACTGCCCCAACCTGCCTAAGAAATCATGAATCAAAACGACATGGATTACTGCCCTATCTTTACTGCCTAAAGCCTTCATGATTAAAATGACGTGGATTACTGCCCTAATCTGCCTAAAGCCTAATGATTAAAATGATGTGGATTTACTGCCCTAACCTGCATAAAGCCTCATGATTAAAACGACGTCTGGATTACTGCCCTAAACCTGCCTTAAAGCCTCATGATATAAAAAAGACGTGGATTACTGCCCTAACCTGCCTAAGCCTCGTCATTCAAACAATGTGGATTACTGCCCTAAAATGCCTAAGGCCTTGTGATTAAAACGACGTGGATTACTGCCCTAACCTGCATAAAGCCTCATGATTAAAACGACGTGGATTACTGCCCTAACCTGCCTTTAAAGCCTCATGATTAAAAAGACGTGGATACTGCTAACGTGCCTAAAGCCTCGTCATTCAAAACAATGTGGGATTACTGCCCTAAACATGCCTAAGGCCTCGTGATTAAAAACGACGTGGATTACTGCCCCTAACCTATCTAAAGGTGTCCTCTGTAGCTCACAGCTTGTAGAGCACGGCGCTTGTAACGCCAAGGGTAGTGGGTTCGATCACCGGGACCACCCATACACAAAAAATGGATCCACGCATGACTGTAAGTCGCTTTGGATAAAAGCGTCTGCTAAATGGCATATTATTATTATTATTATAAAGCCTTGTGATTAAAACAATGTGGATTACTGCCCTAACCTGCCTAAATCCTCATGATTAAAATGACGTGGCTTACTGCCCCAAAATTGCCTAAAGCCTCATGATTAAAAACCACGTGGGATTACTGTCCCAACCTGCCCTAAAGTCTCATGATTAAAAACGACGTGGATTACTGCCCTAACCTGCCTTAAAGCCTCATGATAAAAAATACATGGATTACTGCCCTAACCTGCCTAAAACCTTGTCATTCAAACAATGTGGATTACTGCCCTAAAATGCCTAAGGCCTCGTGATTAAAACGACGTGGCTTACTGCCCCAACCTGCCTAAAGCCTCATGATTAAAGTGACGTGGATTACTGTCCTAACCTGCTAAAAGTCTCATGAATAAAGTGAGTGGATTACATCCCTAAACCTGCCTAAAGCCTCAAGATTAAAACAATGTGGATTAAGACCCAAAACTGCCTAAAGCCTCATGATTAAAATGACGTGGCTTACTGCCCCAAAATTGCCTAAAGCCTCATGATTAAAACCACGTGGATTACTGCCCCAACCTGCTTAAAGTCTCCTGATTTAAAAACGACGTGGATTACGGCCCTATCCTGCCTAAAGCCTCATTGATTAAAAAAGACGTGGATTACTGCCCCAACCTGCCTAAAGCCTCGTCATCAAACAATGTGGATTACTGCCCTTAAAATGCCTAAGGCCTCGTGATTAAAACGACGTGGCTTACTGCCCCAACCTGCCTAAGCCTCATGATTAAAGTGACGGTTGGATTAATTGTCCTAAACCTGCCTAAAGTCTCATGAATTAAAGTGACGTGGATCTACATCCCTAAACCTGCCTAAGCCACTCAAGATTAAAACAATGTGGATTAAGACCCAAAACTGCTAAAGGCTCATGATTAAACCATTAGATTACTGCCCCACCCAACCTGCCCTAAAGCCTTATGATTAAAACGACGTGGATTTACTGCCCTAACCTGTTTTTTTTTTAAAGCTCAAGCATGATTAATAAAAAGACGTGGATTACTGCCCTAACCTGCCTAAAACCTAAGATTAAAACGATGTGGATTACTGCCCTAACTGCCTTTAAAGTCTCATGATTAAAAACAATGTGGATTACTCCCTAACCTGCCTAAAAGCCTCATGATTAAAATATGTGGATTACCCCCTAACCTGCCTAAAACCTGAATGATTAAAACAACGTGGATACTGCCCTAACCTGCCTAAAGGCTCATCATGCAAACGATCTGTGGATTATGCCCTTAACCTGCCTTAAAAGCCTCATGATTATAACGAGGTGGATTACTGCCCCCACCTACCTGCCTACTAAAAACTCATGATTAAAAATGACATAGATTACTGCCCTTATTCCTGCCCAAAGCCTCATGATTAAAATGAGTGATTACTGCCCTAACCTGCCTAAAGCCTAATTATTAAACTGACGGGATTACTGCCCTAACCTGCCTAAAGGCCTTGTGATTAAAATGAGTGGACGTGGCCTAACTGCCCTAAAAAACTCATGTTAAAATGACATAGAAAGCCCTATCCTGCCTAAAGCCCATGATTAAAAATGACGTGGATAATGCCCTAAACCTGCTAAAGCCTAATTATTAAAATGACGTGGATTACTGCCCTAACCTGCCTAAGCCTCATGAGTAAAACAAGGTGATTACTGCCCTAACCTGCCTAAAGGCCTCATGACTTACAAGTACGTGGATTACTGCCCTAACCTGCCTAAAGCCTCATGATTAAAATGACGTGGATTAACTGCCCTAACCTTGGCCCCGACCCCTCTGCTTAAAAGGTGGATCACTATTACCCAACCGTGGCAAAAAATCATGAATAAACGAACTTAGATTTACTGCCTACTTCCTGCTACTAAAGCCTCATGACTAAAACTTAACATTGAATTACTGCCTAAAAAGACTGCCTAAAGCCTCGATGATTAAAACCGATGAGGATTACGCCCTAACCTGTGATTAAAGTTGCAGGATTAAAATGAGACGTGGATTATTTACTGCCCTGCAACCTGCCTAAAGCCTCATGATTAAAATGAGTGTGATTACTGCCTCTAACCTGGCTAAAAGCCTTATGATTAAAACGATTGTGGATTACTGCCTAGATGCCTAAAAGCCTCGTGATTATAAACGACGTGCATTACTGCCCTAACCTGCCCTAAAGCCCCTCATGATTAAAACAACGTGGATTACTGCCCTAGTCCTGCCTAAAGCCTCATGATTAAAATGACGTGGATTACTATAACCCTAAACTGCCTAAAGCCTCATGATTAAAACTGACGTGGATTACTGCCCTAACATGACCTAACGCCTCCTGAATAAAGCCTCAGGTGATTACTGCCCGAACCTGCCTACAGCCTCAAAGATTTAAAACAATGTGGATTACTGCCTGCCTAACCTGCCTAAAAAGGCCTCATGATTAAAACGAACACGTGTGGATTACTGCCATAACCTGTCCTAAAGCTCCAGTGATTGAAAATTAGGTGGATACTGCCCTAACCTGCCTAAAACCTAATGATTAAAACGACGTTGGATTACTTGCCCTAAACCTGCCTAAGGGCTAATCATTAAACGACGTGGATTACTGCCATAAACACTGCCTAAAGCCTCATGATTAAAAACGACGTGGAATTTACTGCCCAAACCTTGCTTTAAACGAGGTGCCTAAAAGCTTAAACCTGCCTAAAGCCCTCATGATTAAAACGACGTGGATTACTCGACTGCCCTAACCTGCCTAAAGCCTCATGATTTTTTAAAACGACGTGGATTACTACCCCTGCCCTAACCTGCCTAAAGCCTCATGATTAATAACCAGTGGAGTTACTACTCTAATGCCCTAACCTGCCTACAGGGCCTCATTATTAAATGACGGGTGGGATTATGCCTAACCTGCCTAACCCTCTATTATTAAAAATTACTGCCTACTGCCTAAAGCTTGACTAAAACTTACTTGGTTACTGCCTATAAAAACCCTGCTAAAGCCCCTCATGATTAAAAAAAC
>JAGTTL010000896.1:0-23000 GCA_036851935.1 Coregonus suidteri
CAGAACAAGAATAGACTGACGAGTTTCAGAAGAAAGTTATTTGTTTCTGGCCATTTTGAGCCTGTAATCGAACCCACAATTGCTGATGTATGTTACAATAGTGTTGCCAGACTCATAAGGCTTTCTTTGCACGTTGAAAGACCATATGTTATGGGACCTGAATCACCTACACGCTTAGAAAAAACTGGTTACAAAAGGGTTCTTCGGCTGTCCCCATAGGATAACCATTTTTTGGTTCCAGGTAGAACCCTTTTTAGAAACCAAAAGAGTTCTACCTGGAACAAAAAAAAAGGTTATTCAAAGGGTTCTCCTATAGCAGGGATAATCAACTACATTCAGCCGCAGGACGATTTTTTTTCTTGAGCGAATGGTCAGGGGGCCGGAACATAATTACAAATAATTTGTAGACAGCAAATTCGGCCCGCGGGCCGCCTTTTGGGGCGCCCTGTCCTATGGGGACAGCCGAATAACCCTTTTAGGTTCCAGATAGCACCTTTTTTCTAAGAGTGTAGGCTAGGGTTTGATTTAGTGAAACCTACTACCGCTAAAATCTTGTTCCAACCCAGCAGTAATGTCTAGTTCAAATAATCAATATCAACTACTATTTTATGTGCTGGGCTAGAACAAAAGCCTGCACAACAGGAACTGAGTTGGAGATTTTGGGTAAACATTGTTACCTGTAACCAGAGGTTGAAGTTGTCTCTCTGTCGTCCGTTGACAGTACAGTGGAAGGCGGCCGTCTGTCCAGCATTGACCTCTACACACCCTTTATGGTCAGGAAGTGAGGGGTGTTCACTATAAATACACAAACACACACACACACACACACACACACACACACACACACACACACACACACACACACACACACACACACACACACACACACACACACACACACACATACATATATATATTAATATACATAAATATATATATAAACCTAAACCTCTATGTCCTTTATTGTCAGGAAGTGAGGGGCGGCAGGTAGTTGTGGCAATAACCGTAAGGTCGTTGGTTCTAATCCCCGAGCCGACTAGGTGAAAAATCTGTCGATGTGCCCTTGAGCAAGGCACTTAACCCTAATTGCTCCTGTAAGTCGCTCTGGATAAGAGCGTCTGCTAAATGACTAAAATGTAAAAAAATGAAAGGGTGATTTAATTTGAATGAAAATGAGGGGTGTTCACTATAAATACACACACACATATATATACCTAAACCTCTATGTCCTTTATTGTGAGGGGGTGTTCACTAGGAAAACACATGCATATCAAGTATATTAGGATCAATGTTAAAGGCTTTATGTTCATATTACGGTATACCCTTCACAGACTTAATGTCAATACCTCACTACTCAGTTTCTCATGGGGTTAGAGTCTACAACAAAGCATTACATACTGTGGATACTGTTACTGCATGTCTTTATAATAACAGGGATTCATGATCCAATCCAGATATATCATAAAACCATTTAATGCAGAAGTATAATTTGAACATGTACTTCACTGTACCCCCCATTATGTAAGGAGAAAAACCAGGACAATTCAACATCTGCCCTTGATTAGTTAGGTAGAAACACAAGCAACTCTCCAAAGACCCTCACTAAGTTAATTGTATCATTTCACTTTTCATCTTTCATCAAATCTTTTCCTACTTATAACATGTATATAATTCTATATGATATATTTCATTAGAAACCTTTATAGTAGACCTACTGTCAGCCACTGTGACCTGTCAATCCTCCTCTAAATGCCAAACCAGACAAATCCATTTTTCTCATCGTTTGCTAATGTCTTTTTAAATGCTGCGTCGTAAGGGGAGGTGATGGACCACACAGGCAGTGCTAATCACATCTCAGAGCTAGCCCATATCCCACACGGTCGTATTAAACACAAAATGAATTGCCTCTGCTCCACTAGGACCCTATGCTGTATCCCAAATAGCACCCTATTCCCTACATAGTGCACTACTTTTGGCTCTGGTTAAATGTAGTGCACTATATAGTGAATAGGGTTGCCATTTGGGATACACCCCTTGATCAATGCAGCGTATGAGTATCACTCAGAGAGAAACCCGATCACCACTCCCTAAGTGGCGTATTGATCCGTTCACATTTCTACATTTAACATCTATCACGTCGTCGTCGTCGTGGTGACAAGTGTTTTCATTGATCTGCTTCTGCTACATTTGTATGCGGCGCAGAACCTTGTCCCTTACTATGGAAATCCTTCTCTTTGACATAACATTTTTGTAGGAATTCAGCTGCTTGATCCTGTGGTCACCAGATTATGTACATACAACAACCTGTGCTCTGTGTGATATAATATTAATAATAAATAAAACGTTTAGCAGACGCTCTTATCGAGAGCGACTTACAGGAGGGTTAAGTGCCTTGCTCAAGGGCACATCGACAGATTTATCACCTAGTCGGCTCGGGGATTAGAACCAGCTACCTTTCGGTTACTGGCACAACGCTCTTAACCACTAAGCTACCTGCCGCCCCTGATACAGCATTGATAATTAAAGCTAGAAAGCTAGCCATTGATTAATTGACGGATAACCGTGGTGTTGTTGATTGCAGCTGAGATTGCAGCTATGGGGCCTTAGATTGCAGGGTCTTACCATTAGGGCTGTAGATTGCAGAACATACTGTATGTGATGTAGATGGCTCTGGCCGTACCATTTGTGAAGCATCTAACCATAGCACACACCTGGGATGGCCTTAAAGAACACGAGACTCCCAGGCTGTGGTACTAAACAGAACATAGCTCTTCCCTCAACACCTAGAAACACGTGTACCTGAGACACATGATTGATAACACACAACGCCAGGGTTGTGGGTTCGGTTCCCACGTGGGGGCCAGTATGGAAAATGTATGCGCTCACTTAACTGTAAATCGCTCTGGATAAGAGCGTCTGCTATAAATGACTAAAATGTAAATATGTTCAGCAGTAGCATAGGGCGGCAGGTAGCTTAGTGGTTGAGAGCGTTGTGCCAGTAACTGAAAGGTCGCTGGTTCTAATCCCCGAGCCGACTAGGTGAAAAATCTGGCGATGTGCCCTTAAGCAAGGCACTTAACCCTAATTGCTCATGTAAGTCGCTCTGGATAAGAGCGTCTGCTATAAATGACGTAAATGTAAATATGTTCAGCAGTAGCATAGGGCAGGCTGTGGTACATGCAGAAACCCTCACTCTGCATCTTATAGCCTGCTACCTACCAAGTCAAGTAAGTCTGATCAACCAACATGCAATTTTGGTTTATATTCGATTGAGTTTTGAAAAATTACGTGAAATTAGGTTCATTCAACTTTAAATGAACCAACATTTCAAATGCTATAGTTGATTAGTGGTTGAAATCTGGATTAAAATTAGACAAAAAACTGTCTACGTTGTAAACTTTTTCCTAATCCAACCAACCTGCCACTTAGAAGCAACATGATTATTTTGACAAAGTAAGTTGAAATAAATTGATCTTGAGGGTATGAATAGACCTAAATCCTCTATGTAGATTACTAGTCTCTTTCTATACACACACACACAGTGTGATCAACCTAAATACACCAGCATCTTTGGGTTTCAGTATTTAGCAGCCATTACTGCATGTTGCTCAATGTTCATTAGCTCAACCAACGCAGCACTTGAAGAGCTGCTGGTGAGTCCTATTCAGACTGAGTAGCATAGCTTAGTGCTCACAGTTCAATTTGAGAGACCAGAGGATAGATAGGACAGAGGATAGGACAGAGGATAGGACAGAGGATAGATAGACCAGAGGATAGATAGACCAGAGGATAGATAGACCAGAGGATAGATAGACCAGAGGATAGATAGACCAGAGGATAGATAGACCAGAGGATAGATAGATAGACCAGAGGATAGATAGACCAGAGGATAGATAGACCAGAGGATAGAGATAGACCAGAGGATAGATAGACCAGAGGATAGATAGACCAGAGGATAGATAGACCAGAGGATAGATAGACCAGAGGATAGATAGGACAGAGGATAGATAGGACAGAGGATAGATAGACCAGAGGATAGATAGGACAGAGGATAGACCAGAGGATAGATAGACCAGAGGATAGATAGACCAGAGGATAGATAGACCAGAGGATAGATAGACCAGAGGATAGATAGACCAGAGGATAGATAGGACAGAGGATAGATAGACCAGAGGATAGATAGACCAGAGGATAGATAGACCAGAGGATAGATAGACCAGAGGATAGATAGACCAGAGATAGATAGACAGAGGATAGATAGACCAGAGGATAGATAGACCAGAGGATAGATAGACCAGAGGATAGATAGACCAGAGGATAGATAGGACAGAGGATAGATAGGACAGAGGATAGATAGACCAGAGGATAGATAGACAGAGGAGGATAGAGGATAGATAGACCAGAGGATAGATAGACCAGAGGATAGATAGACCAGAGGATAGATAGACCAGAGGATAGATAGACCAGAGGATAGATAGACCAGAGGATAGATAGGACAGAGGATAGATAGACCAGAGGATAGATAGGACAGAGGATAGATAGACCAGAGGATAGATAGACCAGAGGATAGATAGACCAGAGGATAGATAGACCAGAGGATAGATAGACCACAGGATAGATAGACCAGAGGATAGATAGACCAGAGGATAGATAGACCACCAGAGGATAGATAGACCAGAGATAGATAGACCATAGGATAGATAGGATAGATAGACCAGAGGATAGATAGATAGACCAGAGGATAGATAGACCAGAGGATAGATAGATAGATAGGACAGAGGATAGATAGGACAGAGGATAGATAGATAGAGGATAGATAGACAGAGGATAGATAGACCAGAGGATAGATAGATAGACCAGAGGATAGATAGACCAGAGGATAGATAGACCAGAGGATAGATAGACCAGAGGATAGATAGACCAGAGGATAGATAGACCAGAGGATAGATAGATAGACCAGAGGATAGATAGACCAGAGGATAGATAGACAGAGGATAGATAGACAGAGGATAGATAGACCAGAGGATAGATAGACCAGAGGATAGATAGACAGAGGATAGATAGACCAGAGGATAGATAGACCAGAGGATAGATAGACAGAGGATAGAGGATAGATAGACAGAGGATAGATAGGACAGAGGATAGATAGACCAGAGGATAGATAGACCAGAGGATAGATAGGACAGAGGATAGATAGACCAGAGGATAGATAGGACAGAGGATAGATAGACCAGAGGATAGATAGACCAGAGGATAGATAGACCAGAGGATAGATAGACCAGAGGATAGATAGACCAGAGGATAGATAGACCAGAGGATAGATAGACCAGAGATAGATACCAGAGGATAGATAGACCAGAGGATAGATAGACCAGAGGATAGATAGGATAGATAGGAGAGGATAGATAGGACAGAGGATAGATAGACAGAGGATAGATAGACCAGAGGATAGATAGGACAGAGGATAGATAGATAGACCAGAGGATAGATAGACCAGAGGATAGATAGGACAGAGGATAGATAGACCAGAGGATAGATAGACCAGAGGATAGATAGACCAGAGGATAGATAGACCAGAGGATAGATAGACCAGAGGATAGATAGACCAGAGGATAGATAGACCAGAGGATAGATAGACCAGAGGATAGATAGACCAGAGGATAGATAGACCAGAGGATAGATAGACCAGAGGATAGATAGACCAGAGGATAGATAGACCAGAGGATAGATAGACCAGAGGATAGATAGACCAGAGGATAGATAGACCAGAGGATAGATAGGACAGAGGATAGATAGGACAGAGGATAGATAGGACCAGAGGATAGATAGACCAGAGGATAGATAGACAGAGGATAGATAGACAGAGGATAGATAGACCAGAGGATAGATAGACCAGAGGATAGATAGACCAGAGGATAGATAGACCAGAGGATAGATAGACCAGAGGATAGATAGACCAGAGATAGATAGACCAGAGGATAGATAGACCAGAGGATAGATAGACCAGAGATAGATAGACCAGAGGATAGATAGGACAGAGGATAGATAGACCAGAGGATAGATAGACCAGAGGATAGATAGACCAGAGGATAGATAGACAGAGGATAGATAGACCAGAGGATAGATAGACCAGAGGATAGATAGACCAGAGGATAGATAGACCAGAGGATAGATAGACCAGAGGATAGATAGGACAGAGGATAGATAGACCAGAGGATAGATAGGACAGAGGATAGAGATAGATAGACCATAGACAGAGGATAGGATAGATAGACCATAGGACCAGAGGATAGATAGACCAGAGGATAGATAGACAGAGGATAGATAGACCAGAGGATAGATAGACCAGAGGATAGATAGACCAGAGGATAGATAGGACAGAGGATAGATAGACCAGAGGATAGATAGACCAGAGGATAGATAGACCAGAGGATAGATAGACCAGAGGATAGATAGACCAGAGGATAGATAGACCAGAGGATAGATAGGACCAGAGGATAGATAGGACAGAGGATAGATAGACCAGAGGATAGATAGACCAGAGGATAGATAGACCAGAGGATAGATAGACAGAGGATAGATAGACCAGAGGATAGATAGACCAGAGGATAGATAGACCAGAGGATAGATAGACCAGAGGATAGATAGACCAGAGGATAGATAGGACAGAGGATAGAGGACCAGAGGATAGATAGACCAGGATAGATAGACAGAGGATAGATAGACCAGAGGATAGATAGACCAGAGGATAGATACCAGAGGATAGATAGACCAGAGGATAGATAGGACCAGAGGATAGATAGGACCAGAGGATAGATAGACCAGAGGATAGATAGACCAGAGGATAGATAGACCAGAGGATAGATAGGACAGAGGATAGATAGACCAGAGGATAGATAGACCAGATAGATAGACCAGAGGATAGATAGACCAGAGGATAGATAGACCAGAGGATAGATAGACCAGAGGATAGATAGACAGAGGATAGATAGACCAGAGGATAGATAGACCAGAGGATAGATAGACCAGAGGATAGATAGACCAGAGGATAGATAGGACCAGAGGATAGATAGACCAGAGGATAGATAGACCAGAGGATAGATAGACCAGAGGATAGATAGACCAGAGGATAGATAGACAGAGATAGATAGACCAGAGGATAGATAGACCAGAGGATAGATAGACCAGAGGATAGATAGACCAGAGGATAGATAGACCAGAGGATAGATAGACCAGAGGATAGATAGACCAGAGGATAGATAGAGACAGAGGATAGATAGACCAGAGGATAGATAGACCAGAGGATAGATAGACCAGAGGATAGATAGGACAGAGGATAGATAGACCAGAGGATAGATAGACCAGAGGATAGATAGGACAGAGGATAGATAGACAGAGGATAGATAGACCAGAGGATAGATAGACCAGAGGATAGATAGGACCAGAGGATAGATAGACCAGAGGATAGATAGACCAAGGATAGATAGAGACAGAGGAGGATAGATAGACCAGAGGATAGGATAGATACCAGAGGATAGATAGACCAGAGGATAGATAGACCAGAGGATAGATAGACCAGAGGATAGACCAGAGGATAGATAGACCAGAGGATAGATAGACCAGAGGATAGATAGGACCAGAGGATAGATAGACCAGAGGATAGATAGGACAGAGGATAGATAGACCAGAGGATAGATAGGACAGAGGATTTGGCTGGCCAACACTCTTAAGGAAAGAGACAATAATTGGAGGATAAAAAAATAGGCTAAATGCAGCATATGGTGCCATTTGTTTTTCTCTCTCTCTCTCTCTCTCTCTCTCTCTCTCTCTCTCTCTCTCTCTCTCTCTCTCTCTCTCTCTCTCTCTCTCTCTCTCTCTCTCTCTCTCTCTCTCTCTCTCTCTCTCTCTCTCTCTCTCTCTCTCTCTCTCTCTCTCTCTCTCTCTCTCTCTCTCTCTCGTTTCCCCTCTCTCTCTCGTTCCCTCTCTCAAAGGACAGATTTAACAGAGCCACTTCAGCAGTAGATTCTCAACAGGCTTTATGTGTGTCAACTATAGCTATAAATATTGTTCAGGAGGAGGGAGGGAGGGAGGGTGGGAGGGAGGAGGGAGGGAGGGAGGGAGGGAGGGAGGTGTGTGTGCTCGCGTGAGTGTGTGTTTTCTATCCATTGCAAAGGCCTGTTGTTGTGTGTTCCTAACACCTTGAGAAAGATACAGTGTCTCTGTCTCCGTACTGATATCTGGAGGTGTCAGGAAAAGGACAAGGATAGTTTGATGATGTTTTTTATGTCGGCGGGCGGAGAGGGGAGGGGTGTGTGTGTGTGTGTGTAGGGGGACTTACTGCACTGGTGGCCCTGGAGCACTACGTCTTTGATGGCCAGCAGGCCGCGATGCCCTGAGGTCACCACTTCAAACACCATCTGAGGAGAAACAAGACACATCATTACAACACTGATAAATGTACACACTTCTTCCAAATCTCACTCGCTCTCCTCCCTCTCCCTCCCTCTCCTCTCCCTCTAGACTCTCTCTCCTCTCCTCCTCTACTCCCTCTCTCCCACCTCCCTCTCCCTCTCCTCCTCTCCCTCCCTCTCCTCCCTACCTAGACTCCCCTCCCCCCTCTCTCTCTCCTCTCCTCCCTCCCTCTCCTCCCTACCTAGACTCTCCCTCTCCCTCTCTCCCTCTCCCTCCCTCTCCCTCCCTACCTAGACTCCCCTCCCTCTCCTCTCCTCTCCCTCCCTCTCCTCCCTACCTAGACTCCCCTCCCCTCCCCCTCCTCTCCTCTCCCTCCCTCTCCCTCCTCCTCCCTACCTAGACTCCTCCCCTCCCTCTCCTCCCTCCCTCCCTCTCCTCCCTACCTAGACTCCCCTCCCTCTCCCTCCTCTCCCCCTCCTCTCCTCCCTACCTAGACTCCCCTCCCTCCCCTCTCTCTCCCTCTCCCCTCTCCCTAGACTCCCCTCCCCTCCTCCTCCTCCCCTCCCTCTCCTCCCTACCTAGACTCCCCTCCCCTCCCTCTCCTCCTCCCTCCCTCTCCTCCCCTACCTAGACTCCCCCCCTCCCTCTCCTCTCCCTCCCTCTCCTCCCTACCTAGACCCCCCCCTCTCCCTCCTCTCCCTCCCTCCCTCTCCTCCCTCCCTCCCCTCCCCTCACCTCCCTACCTCCTCCCCCTCCCTCCCCCTCTCCTCTCCCTCCCTCTCCTCCCTACCTAGACTCCCCTCCCCCTCCCCTCTCCCTCCTCTCTCCTCCTACCCTCTCCTCCCCACCTAGACTCCCCCCCCTCCTCTCTCCCTCCCTCTCCTCCCCACCTCTCCTCCCCCCTCCCCTCTCCTCTCCTCTCCCTCCCTCTCCTCCCTACCTAGACTCCCCTCCCCTCCCTCTCCTCTCTCTCTCTCTCCTCCCCTCTCCTCCCCACCTCTCCTCTCCCTCCCTCCCTCTCCTCTCCCTCCCTCCCTCCTCCCTACCTAGACTCCCCCCCCTCCTCCTCTCCCTCCCTCTCCTCCCTACCTAGACTCCCCTCCCCTCCCTCTCCTCTCCCTCCCTCTCCTCCCTACCTAGACTCCCCTCCCTCCTCTCCTCTCCCTCCCTCTCCTCCCTACCTAGACTCCCCTCCTCTCCTCTCCCTCTCTCCTCCCTACCTAGACTCCCCTCCCCCTCCTCTCCCTCCCTCTCCTCCCTACCTAGACTCCCCTCCTCTCCCTCTCCTCCCTCTCCTCCCCACCTAGACTCCCCTCCCCTCCCTCTCCTCTCTCTCCTCTCCCCCTCCTCCCTACCTAGACTCCCCCCTCCCTCTCTCCTCTCCCTCCCTCTCCTCCCTACCTAGACTCCCCCCCTCCCCTCTCCTCTCCTCTCCTCTCCTCCCTCTCCTCCCTACCTAGACTCCCCTCCCTCTCCTCTCCTCTCCCTCCCTCTCCTCCCTACCTAGACTCCCCTCCCCTCCCTCTCCTCTCCCTCCCTCTCCTCCCTACCTAGACTCCCCTCCCCTCCCTCTCCCTCTCCTCTCCCTCCCTCTCCTCCCTACCTCCTCCTCCCCTCCCCCTCTCCTCCCTCCCTCCCTCCTCCTCCCTACCTAGACTCCCCTCCCTCCTCCCTCTCCTCTCCTCTCCTCTCCTCCCTACCCTCCCCCTCCCTCCCCTCCCTCTCCCTCTCCTCTCTCTCCTCTCCTCCCTACCTAGACTCCCCTCCCTCTCTCCTCCCTCCCTCCCTCTCCTCCCTACCTAGACTCCCCTCCTCTCCTCTCCTCTCCCTCCCTCTCCTCCCCACCTCCCTCCCCTCCCTCTCCTCTCCCTCCCTCTCCTACCTAGACTCCCCTCCCCTCCCTCTCCTCTCCCCTCCCTCTCCTCCCCACCTAGACTCCCCTCCCCTCCTCTCCTCTCCCTCCTCCCTACCTAGACTCCCCTCCCCTCTCCTCCCTACCTAGACTCCCTACCTAGACTCCCCTCCCTCTCCTCTCCTCCCTCCCTCTCCTCCCTACCTAGACTCCCCTCCCCTCCCCTCCCTCCTCCTCCCTCCCTCTCCTCCCTCCCTCTCCTCCCTACCTCCCTCTCCTCTCCCTCCCTCTCCCTCCCCTCCTCCCTACCTAGACTCCCCTCCCTCTCCTCTCCCTCCCCTCTCCTCCCTACCTAGACTCCCCTCCCTCTCCCTCTCCTCTCCCTCCCTCCCCTACCTAGACTCCCCTCCCCTCCCCCTCCCTCCCTCTCCTCCCTACCCTCCTCCCCCCCCTCTCCTCCCCCTCCCCCCCTCTCCTCCTCCCTCCCTCTCCCTCCCTACCTAGACTCCCCCCCCTCCCTCTCCCTCCCTCCCTCTCCCCCCCCCCTAGACTCCCTCCCCCTCCCCTCCCTCTCCTCTCCCTCCCTCTCCTCCTCCCTACCTAGACTCCCCTCCCTCTCCTCTCCCTCCCTCTCCTCCTCCCCACCTAGACTCCCCTCCCCCTCTCCTCTCTCTCCTCCCTCTCCTCCCTAGACTCCCCTCCCCTCCCTCTCCTCCCTCTCCCCCTCCTCCCTACCCCCCCCCCTCCTCCCCTCCTCCCTCCCTCTCCTCCCCTCCCTACCTCCCTCCCCCCTCTCCCCCTCTCCTCTCCTCTCCCTCTCCTCCCTACCTAGACTCCCCTCCCCTCCCTCTCCTCTCCCTCCCTCTCCTCCCTACCTAGACTCCCTCCCTCTCCTCCCCCCTCCTCTCCCTCCCTCTCCTCCCTACCTAGACTCCCCTCCCTCCCTCTCCTCTCCCTCCCTCTCCTCCCTACCTAGACTCCCCTCCCCTCCCCTCTCCTCTCCCTCCCTCTCCTCCCTACCTAGACTCCCCTCCCCCTCTCCTCTCCCTCCCTCTCCTCCCCACCTAGACTCCCCCCCTCCCCTCCCTCTCCTCTCCCTCTCTCTCCTCCCCACCTAGACTCCCCCCCCCTCCCTCTCCCCCTCCCCCTCCTCTCCTCCCTACCTAGACTCCCCTCCCTCTCCTCTCCCTCCCTCCCTCTCCCCCTACCTCTCCTCTCCCTCCCTCTCTCTCCCTACCTAGACTCCTCCTCCCCCCTCCCCTCCCCCTCTCCCTCCCTCTCCTCCCTACCTAGACTCCCCTCCCCTCCCTCTCCTCTCCCTCCCTCTCCTCCCTCCCTCCCCTCCCCTCCCTCCCTACCTCTCCTCCCTACCCTCCTCTCCCTCTCTCTCTCCCTCTCCTCCCCCCTAGACTCCCTCCCCCCTCTCCCTCTCCTCTCCCTCCCTCTCCTCCCTACCTAGACTCCCCTCCCTCTCCTCTCCCTCCCTCCCTCTCCTCCCTACCTAGACTCCCCTCCCCTCCCTCTCCCCTCTCCCTCCCTCTCCTCCCCACCTAGACTCCCCTCCCTCTCCTCTCCCTCCCTCTCCTCCCTACCTAGACTCCCCTCCCCTCCCTCTCCTCTCCTCCCTCTCCTCTCCTCCCCCCCCTCTCCCTCCCTCCCCTCCCCTCCCTCTCCTCTCCTCCCTCTCTCTCCCTACCTAGACTCCCCTCCCCTCCTCTCCTCTCCCCCCTCTCCTCCCTACCTAGACTCCCCTCCCTCTCTCCTCCTCTCCCTCCCTCTCCTCCCTACCTAGACTCCCCTCCCCTCTCCTCTCCCTCCCTCTCTCCCCACCTAGACTCCCCTCCCCTCCTCCTCTCCCTCCCTCTCCTCCCTACCTAGACTCCCTCCCCTCCCTACCCCTCCCTCCCTCCCTCTCCTCCCTACCTCCCTCTCCCCCCCCCCTCCCCTCCCCTCTCCCTCTCCCTCCCTCCCTCTCCTCCCTACCTAGACTCCCCTCCCCTCTCCTCTCCCTCCCTCTCCTCCCTACCTAGACCCCTCCCCTCCCTCTCCTCTCCCTCCCTCTCCTCCCTACCTAGACTCCCCCCCCCCCTCTCCTCCTCTCCCTCCCTCTCCTCCCCACCTAGACTCCCCTCCCCCCTCCCTCCTCTCCTCTCCCTCCCCTCTCCTCCCTCCTAGACTCCCCTCCCTCTCCTCTCCCTCCCTCTCTCCTCCACCTAGACCCCCTCCTCCCTCCCCTCCCTCTCCTCCCCTCCCTCTCCTCCCTACCTAGACTCCCCTCCCTCTCCCTCTCCTCTCCCTCTCTCCTCTCCCTCCCTAGACCTAGACTCCCCCCCCTCCTCTCCCTCCCTCTCCTCCCCACCCTCCCCTCCCTCTCCTCTCCCTCTCCCCTCCCCCTCTCCTCTCCTCTCCCTCCCTCTCCTCCCTACCTAGACTCCCCCCCCCTCTCCTCTCCCTCCCTCTCCTCCCTACCTAGACTCCCCTCCCTCCCTCTCCTCTCCCTCCCTCTCCTCCCCACCTAGACTCCCCTCCCCTCCCTCTCCTCTCTCTCCCTCTCCTCCCCTACCTAGACTCCCCTCCCTCTCCCTCTCCTCTCCCTCCCTCTCCTCCCTACCTAGACTCCCCTCCCCCCCTCTCCTCTCCCTCCCTCTCCTCCCTACCTCCCCACCTAGACCCCCTCCCTCTCCTCTCCCCTCCCTCTCCTCCCTACCTAGACTCCCCTCCCCCCCTCTCCTCTCCCTCCCTCTCCTCCCTACCTAGACTCCCCTCCCCTCTCCTCTCCCTCCCTCTCCTCCCTACCTCCCTCCCTCCCTCTCCTCCCTCCCTCTCCTCCCCTCCCTCTCCTCCCCTCCCTCTCCCTCCCCTCCCTCTCCTCCCCTCCCCTCCTCTCCTCCCTCTCCTCCCTACCTAGACTCCCCTCCCCTCCCTCTCCTCTCCCTCCCTCTCCTCTCCTCCCCACCTCTCCCTCCCCTCCCCTCCTCTCCCTCCTCTCCCTCTCTCCCCTCTCCTCTCCCTCCTCTCCCTCCCTACCTAGACCCCTCTCCCCTCCCTCTCCTCTCCCTCCCTCTCCTCCCCTACCTACTCCCCTCCCCTCCCCTCCCTCCCTCTCCTCCCTCCCTCTCCTCCCCACCTAGACTCCCCTCCCTCTCCTCTCCCTCCCTCTCCTCCCCACCTAGACTCCCCTCCCCTCCCTCTCCTCTCCCTCCCTCTCCTCCCTACCTAGACTCCCCTCCCTCTCCTCTCCTCTCCTCTCCTCCCTACCTAGACTCCCCTCCCTCTCCTCTCCCTCTCCTCTCCCTCTCCTCCCCACCTAGACTCCCTCCCCTCCTCCTCTCCTCTCCCTCCCTCTCCTCCCTCCCTAGACTCCCCTCCCCTCTCTCTCCTCTCCCTCCCTCTCCTCCCTACCTAGACTCCCCTCCCTCTCCTCTCCCTCCCTCTCCTCTCCTACCTCTCCTCTCCCTCCCCTCCCCTCCCTCTCCTCTCCCTCTCTCCTCCCACCTAGACTCCCCTCCCTCTCCTCCCTCTCTCCCTCCCCTCCTCCCTCCCTCTCCTCTCCTCTCCCCCTCCCTCCTCTCCCTCTCCCTCTCCCCTCTCCCTCCCTACCTCCTCCCTCCCTCCTCTCCCTCCCCTCTCCTCCCTACCTCTCCCTCCCCTCCCCTCTCTCTCCTCCTCCCTCCCTCTCCTCCCTACCTAGACTCCCCTCCCCTCCCTCTCCTCTCCCTCCCTCTCCTCCCTACCTAGACTCCCCTCCCTCTCTCCTCTCCCTCCCTCTCCTCCCTACCTAGACTCCCCTCCCCCCTCCTCTCCCTCCCCCTCTCCTCCCTACCTAGACTCCCCTCCCTACCTAGACTCCCCCCCCCTCTCCACCTCCCTCCCTCCCTCTCCTCCCTACCTAGACTCCCCTCCCCCTCTCCTCTCCTCTCCCTCCCTCTCCTCCCTAGACCTCCCCTCCCCCTCCCTCTCCCTCTCCTCTCCCTCCCTCTCCTCCCTACCTAGACTCCCCCCTCCCTCTCCTCTCCCTCCCTCTCCTCCCTACCTAGACTCCCCTCCCTCTCCTCTCCTCTCCCTCCCTCTCCTCCCTACCTAGACTCCCCTCTCCCTCCCTCTCCTCTCCCTCCCTCTCCTCCCTACCTAGACTCCCCTCCCTCTCCCTCTCCTCCCTCCCTCCCTCTCCTCCCTACCTAGACTCCCCTCCCTCTCCTCCTCTCCCTCCCTCTCCTCCCACCTAGACTCCCCTCCCCTCCCTCTCCTCTCTCCCTCCCTCTCCTCCCTACCTACCTAGACTCCCCTCCCCTCCCTCTCCTCTCCCCCCCCTCTCCTCCCCACCTAGACTCCCCTCCCCTCCCTCTCCCTCCTCCTCTCCCTCCCTCTCCTCCCTACCTAGACTCCCCTCCCTCTCCTCTCCCTCCCTCTCCTCCCTACCTACTCCCTCCCCTCCCCTCCTCTCTCTCCCTCCCTCCCTCCCTACCTAGACTCCCCTCCCCTCTCTCTCCTCCCTCCCTCTCCTCCCTACCTAGACTCCCCTCCCTCTCCTCTCCCTCCCTCCTCCTCCTACCTAGACTCCCCCCCCTCCCTCCTCTCCCTCCCTCTCCTCCCTACCTAGACTCCCCTCCCCTCTCCTCTCCTCTCCCTCCCTCTCCCCACCTAGACTCCCCTCCCCTCCCCTCCTCTCCTCCCTCTCCTCCCCTACCTAGACTCCCCCCCCCCTCTCCTCTCCCTCCCTCTCCTCCCTACCTAGACTCCCCTCCCCTCCCTCTCCTCTCCCTCCCTCTCCTCCCTACCTAGACTCTCCCCCCCTCCTCTCCTCTCCCTCCCTCTCCTCCCCCTAGACTCCCCTCCTCTCCTCCTCCCCCTCCCTCTCTCCTCCCACCTAGACTCCCCTCCCCTCCCTCTCCTCTCCCTCCCTCTCCTCCCTACCTAGACTCCCCTCCCTCCCTCTCCCTCCCTCTCCTCTCCTCCCTCTCCCCCCCTCCCTCCCCTCCCCTCCCTCCTCCTCTCCCTCCCTCTCCTCCCCCCACCTAGACTCCCCTCCCCTCCCTCTCCTCTCTCCTCCCTCTCCTCCCTACCTAGACTCTCCCCTCCCTCTCCTCTCCCTCCCTCTCCTCCCTACCTAGACTCCCCTCCCCCTCCTCTCCCTCCCCTCCCTCTCCCTCCCTACCTAGACTCCCCCCTCCTCCCTCCTCCCTCTCCTCCCTCTCCTCCCTACCTAGACTCCCCTCCCTCTCCTCTCCCTCCCTCTCCTCCCCTACCTAGACTCCCCTCCCCTCCTCTCCTCTCTCCCTCCCTCTCCTCCCTACCTAGACTCCCCTCCCCTCCCCTCCTCTCCCTCCCTCTCCTCCCTACCTCCCTCCCTCCCCTCCCCTCCCTCCCTCCCTCTCCTCCTCCCTCCCTCTCTCCTCCCTACCTAGACTCCCCTCCCTCTCCTCCCCTCCTCTCCTCTCCTCCTCCCTACCTAGACTCCCCTCCCTCTCCTCTCCCTCCCTCTCCTCCCTACCTAGACTCCCCTCCCCTCCCTCTCCTCTCCTCTCCTCCCCTCTCCTCTCCCCCTCTTCTCCTCTCCCTCTCCCTCTCCCTCTCCTCTCCCTCTCTCCTCTCTCCTCCCTCTCCCCACCTAGACTCCCCTCCCCCCTCTCCTCTCCCTCTCCTCCCTCCTACCTAGACTCCCTCCCCCTCCTCTCCCTCCTCCCTCCTCCCCTCTCCTCCCTCTCTCTCTCTCCCTCCCCCTCCTCCCTACCTCCCCTCCCTCCCTCTCCCTCCCTCTCCTCCTCACCCTCCCTCCCCTCCTCCCCACCTAGACTCCCCTCCCTCTCCCTCCCTCCTCCCCTCCCTCTCCTCCCTACCTAGACCCCCCCTCTCCTCTCCCCTCCCTCTCCTCCCTACCTAGACTCCCCTCCCTCTCCTCTCCCTCCCTCTCCTCCCCTACCTAGACTCCCCCCCTCCCTCTCCTCTCCCTCCCTCTCCCCCTACCTAGACTCCCCCCTCCCTCCTCTCCCTCCCTCTCCTCTCCTACCTAGACTCCCCTCCCCTCCCCTCCTCCCTCTCCTCTCCTCCCTACCTAGACTCCCCCCCTCCCTCTCCTCTCTCTCCCTCTCCTCCCTACCCCCACCTCCCCTCCCCCCCCTCTCCTCTCCCTCCCTCTCCTCCCTCCCCCCTAGACTCCCCTCCCCTCTCCTCTCCCTCCCTCTCCTCCCACCTAGACCCCTCCCTCTCCTCTCCTCTCCCTCTCTCTCCTCCCCACCTAGACTCCCCCCCCCTCTCCTCTCCCTCCCTCTCCTCCCTACCTAGACTCCCCTCCCTCTCCCTCTCCCTCCCTCTCCTCTACCTAGACTCCCCTCCCTCTCCTCTCCCTCCCTCTCCTCCCCACCTAGACTCCCTCCCCTCCCTCTCCTCTCCCTCCCTCTCCTCCTCCCTAGACTCCCCTCCTCCCTCTCCTCCCTCCCTCTCCTCCCTACCTAGACTCCCCTCCCCTCTCCTCTCCCTCCCCTCTCCTCCCTACCTAGACTCCCCTCCCCTCTCCTCCTCCCTCTCCTCCTACCTAGACCCCTCCCTCTCCTCTCCCTCCCTCTCCTCCCTACCTAGACTCCCCTCCCTCCCTCTCCTCTCCCTCCCTCTCCTCCCTACCTAGACTCCCCTCCCCTCCCTCTCCTCTCCCTCCCTCTCCTCCCCACCTAGACTCCCCTCCCTCTCCTCTCCCTCCCTCTCCTCCCCACCTAGACTCCCCTCCCTCTCCTCTCCCTCCCTCTCCTCCCTACCTAGACTCCCCCCCTCTCCTCTCCCTCCCTCTCCCTCTACCTAGACTCCCCTCCCCTCCCTCTCCTCTCCTCTCTCTCTCCTCCCCACCTAGACTCCCCTCCTCTCCCTCTCCTCTCCTCTCTCTCCTCCCTACCTAGACTCCCCTCCCCTCCCTCTCCTCTCCCTCCCTCTCCTCCCTACCTAGACTCCCCTCCCTCTCCTCTCCCTCCCTCTCCTCCCCTACCTAGACTCCCCCCCCTCCCTCTCCTCTCCCTCCCTCTCCTCCCTACCTAGACTCCCTCCCTCTCCTCTCCCTCTCCTCTCCCTCCCTCTCCTCCCTACCTAGACTCCCCTCCCCTCCCCTCTCCTCTCCCTCCCTCTCCTCCCTACCTAGACTCCCCTCCCCTCCCTCTCCTCTCCCTCCCTCTCCCCTACCTAGACTCCCCCCCTCCCTCTCCTCTCCCTCCCTCTCCTCCCTACCTAGACTCCCCTCCCTCTCCTCTCCCTCCCTCTCCCTCCTCCCTACCTAGACTCCCCTCCCTCTCCTCTCCCTCCCTCTCCTCCCTACCTAGACTCCCCCCCTCCCTCTCCTCTCCCCTCCCTCTCCTCCCTACCTAGACTCCCCTCCCCTCTCCTCCCTCCCTCTCCTCCCCTCCTAGACTCTCCTCTCCCTCCCTCTCCTCCCTACCTAGACTCCCCTCCCTCTCCCTCTCCTCTCCCTCCCTCTCCTCCCTACCTAGACTCCCCCCTCCCCTCCCTCTCCTCTCCCTCCCTCTCCTCCCTACCTAGACTCCCCTCCCTCCCTCTCCTCTCCCTCTCCTCCCCACCTCCTCTCCCTCCCTCTCCTCCCTACCTCTCTCCCTCCCCTCCTCCCTCTCCTCCCTCCCCTCTCTCTCCTCTCTCCTCCCCTACCCTCCCTCCCTCTCCTCTCCCTCCCTCTCCTCCCTACCTAGACTCCCCCCTCTCCTCTCCCTCCCTCTCCTCTCCCTCCCTCTCCTCCCTACCTAGACTCTCCTCCCTCTACCTAGACTCCCCTCCCTCTCCTCTCCCTCCCTAGACTCCCTACCCCTCTCCCTTCCTCCTCCCTCCTCTCTCCTCCCTCCCTCTCCTCCCCCCTAGACTCCCTCCCCCTCTCCTCTCCTCCCTCTCCTCCCCACCTCTCCTCCCCTCCCTCTCCTCTCCTCCCTCTCCTCTCTCCTCCCCCACCCCTAGACTCCCCTCCCCTCCCTCTCTCTCTCCCTCCCTCTCCTCTCCTACCTAGACTCTCCTCTCCTCTCCCTCTCCTCTCTCCCTCTCCTCCCCCCTACTCCTCTCCTCCCCTCCTCTCCCTCCCTCCCCTCAACCTAGACTCTCCCTCCCCTCAACCTAGACTCTCCCTCCCCTCAACCTAGACTCTCCCTCCTCGTCTCCTGAGTGGCGCAGTGGTCTAAGGCACTGCATCGCAGTGCTAGCTGTGCCACTAGAGAACCTGGTTCAAATCCAGGCTCTGTCGTAGCCGGCTGCGACCGGGAGACCCATGGGGCGGCGCACAATTGGTCCAGGGTAGGGGAGGGAATGGCCGGCAGGGGATGTAGCTCAGTTGGTAGAGCATGGTGTATGCAATGCCAGGGTTGTGGGTTCGATTTCCATGGAGGTAAAAAAAATTAATAATAATAAATAATCAAATAAAATAATGTATGCACTAACTGTAAGTCTCTCTGGATAAGAGTGTCTGCTAAATGACTTAAATGTAAACCCCCTCCCAACCTAGACTCCCCTCTTCTCCCCACCTAGACTCTCCTAGACTCCTCTCCCTCTCTCTCCTCTGCACCTAGACTCCTCTCCCTCTCTCCTCCCCACCTAGCCTCTCCTAGACTCCTCTCTCTCCTCCTCTCCTCCGCACCTAGACTACTCTCTCTCCTCCCCATCTAGACTCCCTTCTCCATCAGCTCTTTCTCCAGTGGGAACACAGGTCTCAGTAATGCCTTCCATACCGACTGTGTATGCGGCTAGCAGCAGTTTTGGGGTTAGTGAATAGAATATATTATTTTATTGACCATTTTACATTAGAAATTGATTGATTTTCTGTCACAATATCCAACCTCACTCGCAAACACACACCCACAAGGCATGGAGTGTCACGGTGTCAGCCGGATGTAATAGCTACAATATGCTAAAGGAGATGAGCAGTGTTATTGAGCTGTGTGAGGGTTAATATCACTGAAGTATCTGATGTAGTTGGGAGCCAGGGTCAAGCACACCCACTTTTGAAACGTATGGTTGTAATAGCAATACGGTGGTAATATCCTAAAGCAGTAGCACAGACAGGCAGACATACAGGCAGACAGACAGACAGACAGACAGACAGACAGACATACACAGACAGACAGACAGACAGACAGACAGACAGACAGACAGACAGACAGACAGACAGACAGGCAGACAGGCAGACAGGCAGACGGTACCAAGCAGATACCATTGTCAACTGGGGAAGACAGAGAACAGAATGCCTTTAGATAAGAACCACTCTCTCTTTCTTCACTCTTTCCCCTTCTTCTCTCTCTCTCTCTCTCTCTCTCCTCTCTCTCTCTCTCTCTCTCTCTCTCTCTCTCTCTCTCTCTCTCTCTCCCTCCCTCTCACTCACTCACTCACTCTCTCTCTCTCTCTCTCTCTCTCTCTCTCTCTCTCGCTATCTCTCCCTCTCTCTCACTCACTCTCTCTCTCGCTCTCTCTCTCTCTCTCGCTCTCCCTCTCTCGCTCTCTCTCCCTGTATATATACTGTCTCTCTCTCTCTCTCTCTCTCTCTCTCTCTCTCTCTCTCTCTCTCTCCCCAAATACATTTAAACTCAGTTTTTCACAATTCCTGACATTTAATCCTTAGGTCAGTTAGGATCACCACTTTATTTTAAGAATGTGAAATGTCAGAATAATAGTAGAGAGAATGATTTATTTCAGCTTTTATTCCTTTCATCACATTCCCAGTGGGTTAGAAGTTTACATACACTCAATTAGTATTTGGTAGCATTGCCTTTTGTAACCCTCTCACCAGGCTCGAATTTGACTCTCAAGATATTACCTTATTTAGAATATCTGAACAGCATGGGATATTAGGTGAGAAGGACATCTCCAATAAGAATCCCTATTGTAAACTTGCTAGGGTGAATGACAAATAGGGTATTAACTTCAGATAGAATGATTATAGACTTGGTTATTGGTATAAGGATATGCTTTCCCATGCATTAAATGAAACTGAAACAGTAAATGACTCCACCAATACAACAGACATAAGGTTCAATATCTATATTAATCAAATGTTCAATATATCACATCAAAAGAAATACAAATTATAAACCCCAATGATTTTTCCACAACCCATGTCCAAATTATTTGCAAGCTTGCTTAAACCCTGGGCGCGCGTTGGAGCTCATAAAAAAATGACGACATACATAAAGTCCCGAAGTCCACCACACATTTGTAGTTACTCACTACTTGTAGATAATGCCTCAGCAAAATATAGTAGTTCCGTGCAGGTGTCCTCACAAGATCCACAGCGAACACAGCTATCAATGCAGCCAGTACTCGGTAGCAGCAACAGACATCCGTTGGAAACCCGAAGTCGTTGATCGTCACAAGCAATTCTCTCCAAGTCTTGCACGATGCTAGGCTAACCTCTAGGATGTCGAATGTCTCCACAATGCGACGGCAGCTTCAGTCTCCACTTGGTCTTTCTTAACTAAATAATAAACACTCTCTTATAGAAATAAAATCAGGATTTCCCTTAAAAAAAACTCTGTAGGTATGGTTTTGTTCTCTCTTTATCGTTTCCTTTGGTCGTTTTTCCTTCACCAACCCCACTAACGTCTCTCCTCTCCCTTCTTTCAACTTTTCCCTCCTTTCTCTTTCCCAGCAACCAGTCCACTCTCCCATTGGCCACAACTTAACAAGTTAGCTAATTGGTCAAAACTTTAACGAGATACGTGGGAAATTTTAACTTAAAAATAAACCAACCTATTCACTTGTACATTTTTTAAAAACACTGCTTCAAAAGAAATGCATTAATGACATTTCAAATCAGGAGCTATTCGATCACCTTTTAAATCTAATACCAATGAATTATAACAAATACACTCTATACTTGGTTTTAGCAATGTATTACATTAGTAACACTATTTCATAATACATCCTACCTGAACTGTTAAAAGGATTTCGAGATGATCTCACAACCACACACTTGAGCCTAGGAAGAAATACAAACACAGGCCTGGTTAGCATAATGATAACACACTCACATTATGTTGTTTAGCATTGTTCGTTTCACGCTAGCACACACGTACACACAGCTCGATAACGTAAAATATTTACTGTGTAAGGCAGACACTTATTGAAATAAGTATAATCACAGTACGCACTTGCATTACCGGCGAACAGCGAAAACTCATGGACCTTCCTCCACCGTCAATGTCCCGGGCAAACATGCATTATGGGAAATGTAGTTCATCCAGGAAAACTGCTGATAACGTACAACCGTTGTAAGATGAAGTAACGTAAACGTATTTATCACATATTTAACAACTTCTAAAGTTACAATTACTTGGATTTTTACACTATTTACAACAAATATTCACTGTGCACATTGTACAAATGTATTCCCAGTTCCACATTTAAGACTATCGAAATTCAATTGAAAAAAAACAATGAAAAAAAAAAACAGAGTTACTTACCAAATCAGAGGTGATGATAAGATGGCGCTTAAGAAAACGAGGGCAATAAGACTAATGATAAAAACGGAGGTGGTGGTGGTTTCAAGCGGGCAGCATAAAAGTGCGCATTGCAAACAAATTAAAACAAATTAAACTGTGTTCCACATCCACACGGGCGGCCCAAACAACCCCGCATCTCGGCAAATTCAAGATGGCTGACTCAGCTTTCCTGAGGGAGAGATGACCCACCCACCAGAACGTCATGACGTCGATAACGTCATGACACTACCTAAACTTTTTGAGCGTTCCACACAAATTACCTATAAAATATTAAGCGCTCTTCAATTAAAGTGGCATAAATCTCAACAGAGCTCAACACTTTATAGTTTGGTCAACTGCATAACGACATTTGACTGTTATGACCTTATTACTTATGAGCTAGTACAACTGTTTGGGAATACAGTGTAGGAAGGTGTGTAGAAATGTAACCTTTTTGTTTTTCGAAAATTATATTTAGCTGATTTGAAAGATACGTTCCTTATGTTTCCAAAAACGTACCGCAAGCGATTTTCCAGTTAAGCATAAGAAGCATAGTTAATTACATCATGACAAGCTAACAATGTATGGTTAAATAGTTAATCACAACATGAGAAGAAGAGGCCTGAAACAGAGCAAGGAAATAGCTCAGGGAACTATGAAACAGAGCCAGGAAATGACTCTGTTAGTTTTTAACCATATGATGAGGATTTTTCAGTGGACTATGTGATGGACATGGTTAATCAACAAACACAGAGCCAGGGTTAAACATTGATAAATCCCTGTTGCTAGGCAAGAACGTCATTGGTTTCTCATTGGGTTTATGTGTTTGTTCTCTGGTCATCTGACCTGTCTTCGGTTGTCTTCTCTTATCAGTGACTGAAACCAGGCTGAACCCTTTGTCTCTCCTTGAGTGTCTTCCTGATTAAATTACAGCGTGAC
This sequence comes from Coregonus suidteri, assembly GCA_036851935.1. Classification (NCBI taxonomy): domain Eukaryota; kingdom Metazoa; phylum Chordata; class Actinopteri; order Salmoniformes; family Salmonidae; genus Coregonus; species Coregonus suidteri. Next base: position 22,651 of record JAGTTL010000896.1, read on the forward strand.
GGGGTGGGACAGAGGGGGTTAGGCTTGGGTATGTTTGAGAGATTGATTGTTTGCCTGCCATGTCCATAATCAATCTCCAGGTCAAGCAAGGGTGAGCCAGGGTTGAACAAAGTTCAACCTGAAAATGAAAATGTTTTCATGACAGGGCGGTTAGTTGTGCAGTGGTCTAAGACACTGCATCGCAGTGCTAGCTGTGCCAATAGAGATCCTGGTTCGAGTCCAGGCACTGTCGTAGCCGGCCGCGACCGGGAGGCCCAGCGTCGTCCAGGATAGGGGAGGGAATGGCCAGTAGGGATGTAGCTCAGTTGGTAGAGCATGGCGTTTGCAACGCCAGGGTTGTGGGTTCGATT
>JAGTTL010000897.1:0-23000 GCA_036851935.1 Coregonus suidteri
ACTATCTGATATAAAGACATTGGGAGGGGAGTTATGGCTATCTATCTGATATAAAGACATTGGGAGGGGAGTTATGGCTATCTATCTGATATAAAGACATTGGGAGGGGAGTTATGACTATCTATCTGATATAAAGACATTGGGAGGGGAGTTATCACTACTATCTGATATAAAGACATTGGGAGGGGAGTTATGGCTATCTATCTGATATAAAGACATTGGGAGGGGAGTTATGACTATCTATCTGATATAAAGACATTGGGAGGGGAGTTATGGCTATCTATCTGATATAAAGACATTGGGAGGGGAGTTATGACTATCTATCTGATATAAAGACATTGGGAGGGGAGTTATGGCTATCTATCTGATATAAAGACATTGGAGGGGGAGTTATGGCTATCTATCTGATATAAAGACATTGGGAGGGGAGTTATGGCTATCTATCTGATATAAAGACATTGGGAGGGGAGTTATCACTACTATCTGATATAAAGACATTGGGAGGGGAGTTATGACTATCTATCTGACTTGGGAGGGGAGTTATGGCTATCTATCTGATATAAAGACATTGGGAGGGGAGTTATCACTACTATCTGATATAAAGACATTGGGAGGGGAGTTATGGCTATCTATCTGATATACAGTGGGGGAAAAAAGTATTTAGTCAGCCACCAATTGTGCAAGTTCTCCCACTTAAAAAGATGAGAGAGGCCTGTAATTTTCATCATAGGTACACGTCAACTATGACAGACAAATTGAGAAAAAAAATCCAGAAAATCACATTGTAGGATTTTTTATGAATTTATTTGCAAATTATGGTGGAAAATAAGTATTTGGTCACCTACAAACAAGCAAGATTTCTGGCTCTCACAGACCTGTAACTTCTTCTTTAAGAGGCTCCTCTGTCCTCCACTCGTTACCTGTATTTATGGCACCTGTTTGAACTTGTTATCAGTATAAAAGACACCTGTCCACAACCTCAAACAGTCACACTCCAAACTCCACTATGGCCAAGACCAAAGAGCTGTCAAAGGACACCAGAAACAAAATTGTAGACCTGCACCAGGCTGGGAAGACTGAATCTGCAATAGGTAAGCAGCTTGGTTTGAAGAAATCAACTGTGGGAGCAATTATTAGGAAATGGAAGACATACAAGACCACTGATAATCTCCCTCGATCTGGGGCTCCACGCAAGATCTCACCCTGTGGGGTCAAAATGATCACAAGAACGGTGATTAAAACTCCCAGAACCACACAGGGGGACCTAGTGAATGACCTGCAGAGAGCTGGGACCAAAGTAACAAAGCCTACCATCAGTAACAGACTATGCCGCCAGGGACTCAAATACTGCAGTGCAAGACGTGTCCCCCTGCTTAAGCCAGTACATGTCCAGGCCCGTCTGAAGTTTGCTAGAGTGCATTTGGATGATCCAGAAGAGGATTGGGAGAATGTCATATGGTCAGATGAAACCAAAATAGTACTTTTTGGTAAGGAGGACAAAGAATGCTGAGTTGCATCCAAAGAACACCATACCTACTGTGAAGCATGGGGGTGGAAACATCATGCTTTGGGGCTGTTTTTCTGCAAAGGGACCAGGACGACTGATCCGTGTAAATGAAAGAATGAATGGGGCCATGTATCGTGAGATTTTGAGTGAAAACCTCCTTCCATCAGCAAGGGCATTGAAGATGAAACGTGGCTGGGTCTTTCAGCATGACAATGATCCCAAACACACCGCCCGGGCAACGAAGGAGTGGCTTCGTAAGAAGCATTTCAAGGTCCTGGAGTGGCCTAGCCAGTCTCCAGATCTCAACCCCATAGAAAATCTTTGGAGGGAGTTAAAGTCTGTTTTGCCCAGCGACAGCCCCAAAACATCACTGCTCTAGAGGAGATCTGCATGGAGGAATGGGCCAAAATACCAGCAACAGTGTGTGAAAACCTTGTGAAGACTTACAGAAAATCGTTTGACCTGTGTCATTGCCAACAAAGGGTATATAACAAAGTATTGAGAAGCTTTTGTTATTGACCAAATACTTATTTTCCACCATAATTTGCAAATTAATTTATAAAAAATCCTACAATGTGATTTTCTGGATTTTTTTCTCTCAATTGTCTGTCATAGTTGACGTGTACCTATGATGAAAAAAGACAGGCCTCTCTCATCTTTTTAAGTGGGAGAACTTGCACAATTGGTGGCTGATTAAATACTTTTTTTCCCCACTGTAAAGACATTGGGAGGGGAGTTATGGCTATCTATCTGATATAAAGACATTGGGAGGGGAGTTATGGCTATCTATCTGATATAAAGACATTGGGAGGGGAGTTATCACTACTATCTGATATAAGACATTGGGAGGGGAGTTATGGCTATCTATCTGATATAAAGACATTGGGAGGGGAGTTATGGCTATCTATCTGATATAAAGACATTGGGAGGGGAGTTATGGCTATCTATCTGATATAAAGACATTGGGAGGGGAGTTATGGGAGGGGAGTTATGGCTATCTATCTGATATAAAGACATTGGGAGGGGAGTTATGGCTATCTATCTGATATAAAGACATTGGGAGGGGAGTTATGGCTATCTATCTGATATAAAGACATTGGGAGGGGAGTTATGGCTATCTATCTGATATAAAGACATTGGGAGGGGAGTTATGGCTATCTATCTGATATAAAGACATTGGGAGGGGAGTATATGACAGGGAGGGGAGTTATGGCTATCTATCTGATATAAAGACATTGGGAGGGGAGTTATGACTATCTATCTGATATAAAGACATTGGGAGGGGAGTTATCACTATCTATCTGATATAAAGACTATCTATCTGATATAAAGACACATTGGAGAGGGAGTTATCTACTACTATCTGATATATCAAGACATTGGGAGGGGAGTTATGGCTATCTATCTGATATAAAGACATTGGGAGGGGAGTTATGACTATCTATCTGATATAAAGACATTGGGAGGGGAGTTATGGCTATCTATCTGATATAAAGACATTGGGAGGGGAGTTATCACTACTATCTGATATAAAGACATTGGGAGGGGAGTTATGGCTATCTATCTGATATAAAGACATTGGGAGGGGAGTTATGACTACTATCTGATATAAAGACATTGGGAGGGGAGTTATGACTACTATCTGATATAAAGACATTGGGAGGGGAGTTATGACTATCTATCTGATATAAAGACATTGGGAGGGGAGTTATGACTATCTATCTGATATAAAGACATGGGAGGGGAGTTATGGCTATCTATCTGATATAAAGACATTGGGAGGGAGTTATGGCTATCTATCTGATATAAAGACATTGGGAGGGGAGTTATGGCTATCTATCTGATATAAAGGGACATTGGGAGGGGAGTTATGAACTATCTATCTGATATAAAGACATTGGGAGGGGAGTTATGGCTATCTATCTGATATAAAGACATTGGGAGGGGAGTTATGGCTATCTATCTGATATAAAGACATTGGGAGGGGAGTTATGGCTATCTATCTGATATAAAGACATTGGGAGGGGAGTTATGGCTATCTATCTGATATAAAGACATTGGGAGGGGAGTTATGGCTATCTATCTGATATAAAGACATTGGGAGGGGAGTTATGGCTATCTATCTGATATAAAGACATTGGGAGGGGAGTTATGGCTATCTATCTGATATAAAGACATTGGGAGGGGAGTTATGACTACTATCTGATATAAAGACATTGGGAGGGGAGTTATGGCTATCTATCTGATATAAAGACATTGGGAGGGGAGTTATCACTATCTATCTGATATAAAGACATTGGGAGGGGAGTTATGGCTATCTATCTGATATAAAGACATTGGGAGGGGAGTTATCACTATCTATCTGATATAAAGACATTGGGAGGGGAGTTATGGCTATATCTATCTGATATAAAGACATTGGGAGGGGAGTTATGGCTATCTATCTGATATAAAGACATTGGGAGGGGAGTTATGGCTATCTATCTGATATAAAGACATTGGGAGGGGAGTTATGACTATCTATCTGATATAAAGACATTGGGAGGGGAGTTATGACTATCTATCTGATATAAAGACATTGGGAGGGGAGTTATGGCTATCTATCTGATATAAAGACATTGGGAGGGAGTTATCACTATCTATCTGATATAAAGACATTGGGAGGGGAGTTATCACTATCTATCTGATATAAAGACATTGGGAGGGGAGTTATGACTATCTATCTGATATAAAGACATTGGGAGGGGAGTTTGGCTATCTATCTGATATAAAGATATAGGGGAGTTAAGACTATTGGACATTGGGAGGGGAGTTATCACTATCTATATAAAGACATTGGGAGGGGAGTTATGGCTACATCTGATATAAGACATTGGGAGGGAGTTATGACTATCTATCTGATATAAAGACATTGGGAGGGGAGTTATGGCTATCTATCTGATATAAAGACATTGGGAGGGGAGTTATGGCTATATCTATCTGATATAAAGACATTGGGAGGGGAGAGTTATGGCTATCTATCTGATATAAAGACATTGGGAGGGGAGTTATATCTGACTAAAGACATTGGGAGGGGAGTTATGGCTATCTATCTGATATAAAGACATTGGGAGGGGAGTTATGATCTGATATAAAGACATTGGGAGGGGAGTTATGACTATCTATCTGATATAAAGACATTGGGAGGGGAGTTATGGCTATCTATCTGATATAAAGGGAGGGGAGTTACATCTATCTGATATAAAGACATTGGGAGGGGAGTTATGGCTACTATATCTGATATAAAGACATTGGGAGGGGAGTTATGGCTATTGATATAAAAGACATTGGGAGGGGAGTTATGGACTATCTATCTGATATAAAGACATTGGGAGGGGAGTTAGACTGGATATAAAGACATTTATGACTACTATCTGATATAAAGACATTGGGAGGGGAGTTATGGCTATCTATCTGATATAAAGACATTGGAGGGGAGGGTTTATAACTGGGGAGTTATCACTCTATCTGATATAAAGACATTGGGAGGGGATCTATATCTGATATAAAGACATTGGGAGGGGAGTTATGGCATACTATCTGATATAAAGACATTGGGAGGGGAGTTATGACTATCTATCTATATAAAGACATGGGAGGGGAGTTATCACTACTATCATTGACATTGGGAGGGGAGTTATGGCTATCTATCTGATATAAAGACATTGGGAGGGGAGTTATGGCTATCTATCTGATATAAAGACATTTGGGAGGGGAGTTATGGACTATTATGATATCTGATATAAAGACATTGGGAGGGGAGTTAGTTATGGCTATCTATCTGATATAAAGACATTGGGAGGGGAGTTATGACTACTATCTGATATAAAGACATTGGGAGGGGAGTTATGGCTATCTATCTGATATAAAGACATTGGGAGGGGAGTTATGGCTATCTATCTGATATAAAGACATTGGGAGGGGAGTTATGGCTATCTATCTGATATAAAGACATTGGGAGGGGAGTTATGATCTATCTATCTGATATAAAGACATTGGGAGGGGAGTTATGGCTATATCTATCTGATATAAAGACATTGGGAGGGGAGTTATGGCTATCTATCTGATATAAAGACATTGGGAGGGGAGTTATGGCTATCTATCTGATATAAAGACATTGGGAGGGGAGTTATGGCTATCTATCTGATATAAAGACATTGGAGGGGAGTTATGGCTATCTATCTGATATAAAGACATTGGGAGGGGAGTTATGGTATCTATCTGATATAAAGACATTGGGAGGGGAGTTAGTTATCTATATATATCTGATATAAAGACATTGGGAGGGGAGTTATGGCTATCTATCTGATATAAAGACATTGGGAGGGGAGTTATGGCTATCTATCTGATATAAAGACATTGGGAGGGGAGTTATGGCTATCTATCTGATATAAAGACATTGGGAGGGGAGTTATGGCTATCTATCTGATATAAAGACATTGGGAGGGGAGTTATCTATCTGATATAAAGACATTGGGAGGGGAGTTATGGCTATCTATCTGATATAAAGACATTGGGAGGGGGAGTTAGTTAAAGACATTGGGAGGGGAGTTATGGCTATCTATCTGATATAAAGACATTGGGAGGGGAGTTATGGCTATCTATTATATATAGGGAGGGGAGTTATGGCTATCTATCTGATATAAAGACATTGGGAGGGGAGTTATGACTATCTATCTGATATAAAGACATTGGGAGGGGAGTTATGGCTATCTATCTGATATAAAGACATTGGGAGGGGAGTTATGGCTATTATGGCTATCTGATATAAAGACATTGGGAGGGGAGTTATGGCTATATATCTGATATAAAGACATTGGGAGGGGAGTTATGGCTATCTATCTGATATAAAGACATTGGGAGGGGAGTTATCACTATCTATCTGATATAAAGACATTGGGAGGGGAGTTATGGCTATCTATCTGATATAAACTACTACATTGGGAGGGGAGTTATGACTATCTATCTGATATAAAGACATTGGGAGGGGAGTTATGGCTGGTTCTATCTGATATAAAGACATTGGGAGGGGAGTTATACTATCTATCTGATATAAAGACATTGGGAGGGGAGTTATGGCTATCTATCTGATATAAAGACATTGGGAGGGGAGTTATGGCTATCTATCTGATATAAAGACATTGGGAGAGGGGAGTTATGGCTATCTATCTGATATAAAGACATTGGGAGGGGAGTTATGGACATTGGGAGGGGAGTTCTATCTATCTGATATAAAGACATTGGGAGGGGAGTTATGGGAGGGGAGTATCTATCTGATATAAAGACATTGGGAGGGGAGTTATGGCTATCTATCTGATATAAACACATATGGGAGGGGAGTTATGACTATCTATCTGAGCGATATAAAGACATTGGGAGGGGAGTTATGGCTATCTATCTGAAATAAAGACATTGGGAGGGTAGTTATGGCTATCTATCTGAAATAAAGACATTGGGAGGGGAGTTATCATCTACTATATCTGATATAAAGACATTGGGAGGGGAGTTATGGCTATCTATCTGATATAAAGACATTGGGAGGGGAGTTATGGCTATCTATCTGATATAAAGACATTGGGAGGGGAGTTATGGCTATCTATCTGATATAAAAGACATTGGGAGGGGAGTTATGGCTATCTATCTGATATAAAGACATTGGGAGGGGAGTTATGACTATCTATCTGATATAAAAAGACATTGGGAGGGGAGTTATGGCTATCTATCTGATATAAAGACATTGGGAGGGGAGTTATCACTATCTATCTGATATAAAGACATTGGGAGGGGAGTTATGGCTATCTATCTGATATAAAGACATTGGGAGGGGAGTTATGGCTATCTATCTGATATAAAGACATTGGGAGGGGAGTTATGGCTATCTATCTGATATAAAAGACATTGGGAGGGGAGTTATGGCTATCTATCTGATATAAAGACATTGGGAGGGGAGTTATCTATCTATCTATCTGATATAAAAGACATTGGGAGGGGAGTTATGGCTATCTTATGGCTATCTATCTGATATAAAGACATTGGGAGGGGAGTTATGACTATCTATATAAAAGACATTGGGAGGGGAGTTATGGCTATCTATCTGATATAAAGACATTGGGAGGGGAGTTATGGCTATCTATCTGATATAAAGACATTGGGAGGGGAGTTATGGCTATCTATCTGATATAAAGACATTGGGAGGGGAGTTATGGCTATCTATCTGATATAAAGACATTGGGAGGGGGGAGTTATGGCTATCTATCTGATATAAAGACATTGGGAGGGGAGTTATACTACTATCTATCTGATATAAAGACATTGGGAGGGGAGTTATGGCTATCTATCTGATATAAAGACATTGGGAGGGGAGTTATGGCTATCTATCTGATATAAAGACATTGGGAGGGGAGTTATGACTATCTATCTATCTGATATAAAGACATTGGGAGGGGAGTTATGGCTATAAAGACTATCTGATATAATAAAGACATTGGGAGGGGAGTTATGGACTATCTATCTGATATAAAGACATTGGGAGGGGAGTTATCACTATCTATCTGATATAAAGACATTGGGAGGGGAGTTATGGCTATCTATCTGATATAAAGACATTGGGAGGGGAGTTATGGCTATCTATCTGATATAAAGACATTGGGAGGGGAGTTATGGCTATCTATCTGATATAAAGACATTGGGAGGGGAGTTATGGCTATCTATCTGATATAAAGACATTGGGAGGGGAGTTATGGGCTATCTATCTGATATAAAGACATTGGGAGGGGAGTTATGGCTATCTATCTGATTAAAGACATTGGGAGGGGAGTTATGACTATCTATCTGATATAAAGACATTGGAGGGGAGTTTATGGCTATCTATCTGATATAAAGACATTGGGAGGGGAGTTATGGACTACTCTATCTGATATAAAAAGACATTGGGAGGGGAGTTATGGCTATCTATCTGATATAAAGACATTGGGAGGGGAGTTATGGCTATCTATCTGATATAAAGACATTGGGAGGGGAGTTATGGCTATCTATCTGATATAAAGACATTGGGAGGGGAGTTATGGCTATCTATCTGATATAAAGACATTGGGAGGGGAGTTATGACTATCTATCTGATATAAAGACATTGGGAGGGGAGTTATGGCTATCTATCTGATATAAAGACATTGGGAGGGGAGTTATGGCTATCTATCTGATATAAAGACATTGGGAGGGGAGTTATGGCTATCTATCTGATATAAAGACATTGGGAGGGGAGTTATGGCTATCTATCTGATATAAAGACATTGGGAGGGGAGTTATGGCTATCTATCTGATATAAAGGACATTGGGAGGGGAGTTATGGCTATCTATCTGATATAAAGGGGAGTTATGACATTGGGGGGGAGTTATGGCTATCTATCTGATATAAAGACATTGGGAGGGGAGTTATGGCTATCTATCTGATATAAAGACATTGGGAGGGGAGTTATGACTATCTATCTGGGAGGGGAGTATGGCTATCTATCTGATATAAAGACATTCGGACTATTATATGATATTAAGACATGGGAGGGGCAGTTCGCATCGTATAAAGCTCAGCCGGGAGTTTTTACGCTTACTATAAAGACAGTGGGAGGGGAGTTATCAATCACTATCGATATAAAGACATGGGAGGGGAGTTAGCCAGTTTGATCAGTCATCACTACTACTGATTATAAAGACATGGGTAGGGGAGTTAGTCACTATCTATCATTTGCATAGGGAGGGGAGTATGTATCGTATCAGACAGTTGTCTAGTTATGTCTTGGGAGGGAGTATGTCTTAGTGACATTGGGAGGGGAGTGTATTGTTATAGCCACTACACCAGCTATTCCATTGGGAGGGGAGTTTTTATCATCATCTACATTTAGTCTTGTCTTGTCTTGTCTATCTTACTAAAGCCATTGGGAGGGGAGTTATGGCATATCTACTGACTATCTAATCCATTGGGCGGGGAGTTATGGATCATCTATCTGATATAAAAGACATTGGGAGTGGAGTTATGGGCTATCTATCTGATATAAGGACATTGTCTATGTCTGATGATAAAGGACATTGGTGGAGGGGAGTTATGTATCTACTAGCCGACTTACTGCTCCATTTATATCATCATCTGATCTAAAGCACATTGGGAAGGGGAGTTATCACTACTATCTGGAATAAAGACTTGTTATGGCTGATTACTAGCCACTTATGCTCTGATAGATAGCTCATTTATCAAGGGATAGATGCACTACGGTCAAAACAATTTAGTCTTGTCTTGTCTTCTATTTGTACTATGCCTACATCCAGAATGTTAATAGTGAGACACTACTGCTCCATTTTGATCATCACTCCTGGGTGGATGTCTTTACATACACTGTCTTGTCTTGTATGCAGCCAAGGCTGAGACAATTTTCATCCCTTGTGCTAGTTTCGTTCTGGTCGCTTGTTAATATGTGCTACATTATGGACACTGCTCCATTTATCAAACTACATTTGGATGGTCTTGTCGGTGTTTTACCACTCCATTTGCCCTGACTCCCATACTGTCGTTTATCACACCTCATCAACTACACTTAGTCTCGTTCTTGTCGCATTAGTGAGTCAGTAAAATTCAGTTTTCATCACCTCAACACTATGCACTCCACACTCCAATTTTCTTGTCAACAGCCAAGGTTGAACTATAGTTCTGGCAAGTCGGTACATAGGACATCTACTTTGTGCATGACACAAGTAATTTTTTCCAACAATTGTTTACAGGACAGATTATTTCACTTATAATTGACTGTATCACAGTATTCCCAGTGGGGCAGACAGATCAGAAGTTATCACATACACTAAGTTGATACTGTGCCTTTAAAACAGCTTGGAAAATTCAGAAAAAATGATGTCATGGCTTTAGAAGATTCTGATAGGCTAATGGCATCATTTGAGTCAATTGGGAGGTGTACCTGTCGATGTATTTTCAAGGCCTACCTTCAAACTCAGTGCCTCTTTGATTGACATCATGGGAAAAAATCAAAAGAAATCAGCCAAGACCACAGAAAGAAAAGGGTGTAAAACCTCCACAAGTCTGGTTCATCCTTGGGAGCAATTTCCAAAACGCTGAAGGGTACCACATTCATCTGTACAACACAATAGTACGCAAGTATAAACACCATGGGACCACGCTAGCAGTCATACCCGCTCAGGAAGGAGACGTGTTCTGTCTCCTAGAGATGAATCAATCCCAGAACAACAGCAAAGAACCTTGTGAAGATGCTGGAGGAAACAGGTACAAAAGTATCTATATCCACAGTAAAACGAGTCCTATATCGACATAACCTGAAAGGCCGCTCAGCAAGGAAGAAGCCACTGCTCCAAAAACCGCCATAAAAAAGCAGGCAGACTACGGTTTGCAACTGCACATGGGGAAAAATATTGTACTTTTTGGAGAAATGTTCTCTGGTCTGATGAAACAAAATAGAACTGTTTTGGCCATAATGACCATTGTTATTTTTGGAGGAAAAAAAAATAAAAGGGTTACTTGCAAGCCGAAGAAATCGAGAACACCATCCCAACCGTGAAGCACGGGGGTGGAGCAGCATCATGCTGTGGGGGTGTGCTTTGCTGCAGGAGGGACTGGTGCACTTCACAAAATAGATGGCATCATGGAAAGGAAAATGATGTTGGATATATATTGAAAGCAACATCTCAAAGACATCATTCAGGAAGTTAAAGCTTGGTCGCAAAATGGGTCTTCCAAATGGACAATGACCCCCAAGCATACTTCCAAAGTTGTGGCAAAATGGCTTAAGGACAAACAAAGTCAAGGTATTGGTGTCCATCACAAAGCCCTGACCTCAATCCTATAGAAAATGTGTGGGCAGAACTGAAAAATTGTGTGCGAGCAAGGAGGCCTACAAACCTGACTCAGTTACACCAACTTTGTCAGGAGAAATTAGCCAAAATTCTCCCAATTTATTGTGGGAAGCTTGTGGGGAAGGCTACCTGAAACGTTTGACCCAAGTTTAAAAAATGTAAGGCAATGCGCCAAATACTAATTGAGTGGATGTAAACTTCTGACTCACTGGGATGTGATGAAAATAAATAAAAGCTGAATATATATCATTCTCTCTACTATTATTCTGACATTTCGCATTCTTAAAATAAAGTGGTGATCCTAACTGACCTAAGACAGGACATTTTTACTAGGATTAAATGTCAGGAATTGTGAAAAACTGAGTTTAAATGTATTTGGCTAAGGTGTATGTAAACTTCAGACTTCAACTGTATATAACTGTATATAAAAAAACTAAAACACTTAATCAATCTACACACAATACCCCATAATGACAAAGTGCAAATAGATTTTTGGAAATTGTTGCAAATGTATTAAAAATAAAAAACAGAAATTCATTATTTACATAAGTATTCAGACCCCTTTCCTATGAGACTCGAAATGGAGCTCAGGTGCATCCTGTTTCCATTGATCATCCTTGAGATGTTTCTACAACTTGATTGGAGTCCACCTGTGGTAAATTCAATTGAATGGACATTATTTTTGAAAGCCACACCCCTGTCCTTCTACACCCCCCCCCCCCCCCAAAATTGTAAAGTGGTTATCCCACTGGCTATAGGGCGAACGCCCACAATGGTGAGTCGCTCTGGATAAGAGCGTCTGCTAATGACGTAAAGTGCCTTGAGCAGGCACCTAACCCTAATTGCTCCTGTAAGTCGCTCTGGATAAGAGCGTCTGCTAAATGACTAAATGTAAAGTGTAAAAATGTCTTTAATATGCCACAGTTGACAGCGCAACTCAGAGGAAAAACCAAAGCCATGGAGGTGGCAGTGGGGGGCAAAGCGGCAGGTGCTGCCGGCCTAGTAGATTTGAGGAACTGAATGGGGTCTGAGCACCAGAACCCCCTTCAGGAGCTCTCTGTAGCTATAGACAGATATATTTATTTGACATTTTAAAACACAATACAACCACACATTTACAATCACGAGGATGACACAAAACATTTCTGATATAACATTTTCATGTGATCCTCTTATTAAACATGGTGCAAAAATGAAAGAAAATAAACAGTAGTATATACCCACCTTTCCACAAAATATACCCACCTTTCCACAAAATAGACCACCTTCCACAAAATAGACCCAACTTCCACAAAATAGAACCATCTCCACAAAATAGACCCACCTTCCACAAAATAGACCACCTTCCACAAAATAGACCCACCTTCCACAAATAGACCCACCTTCCACAAATAGACCCACCTTCCACAAATAGAACCACCTTCCCAAAATAGACCCACCTTCCACAAAATAGACCACCTTCCACAAAAATATTACCCAACCTTCCACAAAATTATACCACCTTATCCACAAAATAGACCCACCTTCCACAGAAATACCCACCTTCCACAGAATATACCCACCTCCACAAAATATACCCACCTTCCAAAAAAAATATACACCTTCCACAGAATATACCCACACCTTCCACAAGAATAGACCCACCTTCCACAAAATATACCCACCTTCCACAAAAATATACCCACCTTCCACAAAATAAGACCCACCTTCCACAAAAATAGACCCACCTTGACACAAAATATACCCACCTTCCACAAATATAGACCCACCTTCCACAAAATATACCCCAGATTCCAGAAAATATACCCCACCTCCACAAAAATATACCCACCTTCCACAAAATATACCCACCTCCCACAAATATACCCACCTTCCACATAAATATATCCACCTTCCACAAAATATACCCACGCTTCCACAAATTATAACCCGCCTTCCACAAAATATATACAACCCTTCCACAGAATAGACCCACATTCCACAAAATATACCCACACTTTCCACAGAATAGACCCACCTTCCACAGAATATACCCACCTTCCACAAAATATACCCACCTTCCACAAAAATACCCACCTTCCCACAAAATAGACCCACCTTCCACAAAAAGACCCCACCTTCCACAAAATATACCCCCTTTCCACAAAATATACCCACCTTCCACAAAATATGACCCACCTTCCACAGAAATATACCCACCTTCCACAAAATATACCCACCTTCCACAAAATATACCCACCTTCCACAAAAAATATACCCCACATTCCACAGAACATAACCCACCTTCCACAGAATATACCCACCTTCCACAAAATATACCCACCTTCACAAAATAGTTCCACCTTTCCACAAAAATAGACCCACCTTCCACAGAATATACCCACCTTCCACAGAATATCCCCACCTTCCAAAAATAGAACCCACCTTCCACAAAAATAGACCCACCTTCCACAAAAAAGACCACCTTCCACAAAATATACCCACCTTCCACAAAAATATACCCACCTTCACACAAAATGACCCACCTTCCACAGAATAGACCCACCTTCACAAAATATACCCACCTTCCACAAAATATAATCCACCTTCACAAAAATATACACACCTTCCACAAAATATACCCCACCTTCCACAATATATACCCACCTTCCACCAAATATTACCCACCTTCACAATAATACCCACCTTCCACAAATATACCCACCTTCCACAAATAAAATACCGCACCTTCCACAAAATATACACACCTTCCACTGAATAGACCCACCTTCCACAAAAAATATACCCACTTCCACAGAATAGACCTACCTTCCACAAAAAAGACACCCACCTTCCACAAAATAGACCCACCTTCCACAAATATACCCACCTTCCAACAGAATAGACCCACCTTCCACAAAATATACCCACTTCACAGCATAGACCCATCCTACACAGTATAGATCCATCTACACAGAATAGACCCAGGCTAATGGGCATACTTTGGTTTATATATTAACACATAACAAAACAAAGGAATACAGTCTTGAATTGCTCGATTATTAGTCATGTTGGACATTCTTTTAAAAAGAAAGTTTCCTGGTCAGCATGGCTTTGAGTTGCTTTAGTAAGTTGTTCCATTCAACAGCGCTGGTACATAAAAAGGTGTTCTTCCCAGATAGACTCTTAAATTAAAAACCAGTCTCTGGCGTCTGTGTTGATGGACGTTGCTACTAAAACACTGAACAAAAAATATAAACGCAAGCATGCAACATTTTCAAAGATTTTACTGAGTTACAGTTCATTTAGGTAATCAGTCAATGAAATGAAATAATTAGGCCCTAATCTATTGATTTCACATGCCTGGGAATACAGATATGCATCTGTTGGTTAAGGTAGGGGCGTGGATCAGAAAACCCAGTAAAGCATCTGGTGTGTGACCACCATTTACATCATCAGCATTAAACATCTCCCTTTGCATTGAGTTGATCATGCTGTTGATTGTGGCACTGTGGAATGTTGTCCCACTCCTCTTCAATGGCTTGTGGCCTGTGGAATGTTGTCCCACTACTCTTCAATGGCGTGGCCTGTGGAATAGGTTGTCCCACTCCTCTTCAATGTGCACTGTGGCCTGTGGAATGTTGTATCCCACTCCTCTTCAATGGCTGTGGCCTGTGGAATGTTGTCCCACCTCCTCTTCAATGGCTGTGGCCTGTGGAACTGTTGTCCCACTCCTCTTCAATGGCTGTGGCCTGTGGAATGTTGTCCCACTCCTCTTCAATGGCTGTGGCCTGTGGAATGTTGTCCCACTCCTCTTCAATGGCTGTTCTAGGCCTGTGGAATGGGTGTCCCACCCTCTTCAATGGCTGAGGCCATGTGGAATGTTGTCCCACTCCTCTTCAAATGGCTGTGCGCCTTGTGGAATGTTGTCCCACTCCTCTTCAATGGCTGTGGCCTGTGAGAATGTTGTCCACCTCCTCTTCAATGGTCTGTGGCCTGGTGGAATGTTTGTCCCACTCCTCTTCAATGGGCTGTGGCCTGGGAATGTTGTCCCACTCCTCTTCAATGGCGTGTGGCCTGTGGAATGTTGGTCCCACTCCTCTTCCAATGGCTGTGCCTGTGGAATGTGTTGTCCCACTCCTTTCAATGGCTGTGGGCCTGTGGAATGTTTTGTCCCACTCCTCTTCAATGGCTGTGGCCTGTGGAATGTTGTCCCACTCCTCTTCAATGGCTGTGGCTGTGGAATGTTGTCCACTCCTCTTCAATGGGCTGTGGCCTGTGGAATGTTGTCCCGACTACTTTCAATGGCTGTGGCCTGTGGAATGTTGTTCCCACTCCTCCTTTCAATGGCTGTGGCCTGGGAATGTTGTCCCACTCTCTTCAATGGCTGGTGCCTGTTATGGAAATGTTTGTCCCACTCCTCTTCAATGGCTGTGGCTGTGGAAATGTTGTTGTCCCACTTTCTCTTCAAAAAAAAAATGGCTGTGGCCTGTGGACTGTTGTCCCACTCCTCTTCAATGGCTGTGGCCTGTGGAATGTGTGTCCCCACTCCTCTTCAATGGCTGTGGCCTGTGGAATGTTGGGTCCCACTCCTCTTCAATGGCTGTGGCTGTGGAATGTTGTCCCACTCCTCTTCAATGGCTGTGGCCTGTGGAATAGTTGTCCCACTCCTATTCAAATGGCTGGGCATGTGGAATGTTGTCCCACTCCCCTTCAATGGCTGTGGCCTGTGGAATGTGTCCCATCCTCTTCAATGGCTGTGGCCTGTGGAATGTTGTCCCACTCCTCTTCAATGGCTGTGGCCTGTGGAATGTTGTCCCACTCCTCTTCAATGGCTGTGGCCTGTGGAATGTGTCCCACTCCTCTTCAATGTCTGTGGACTGTGGAATGTTGTCCCACTCCTCTTCAAATGGCTGTGGCCTGTGGAATGTTGCCCACTCCTCTTCCAATGGCTGTGGCCTGTGGAATGTTGTCCCACTCCTCTTCAATGGCTGTGGCCTGTGGAATGTTGTACCACTCCTCTTTCAATGCTGTTGGCCTGTGGAATGTGGTCCTACACTCCTCTTCAATGGCTGTTGGGCTGTGGAATGTTGTCATCCACCTCCTCTCTCAATGGCTGTGGCACTGTGGAAGTTGTCCCCACTCCTATTCAATGGCTGTGGCCTGTGGAATGTTGTCCCACTCATCTTCAAGGGCTGTGGCCTTGTGGAATGTGTCCCACTCCTCTTCAATGGCCTGTGGCCTGTGGAATGTTGTCCCACTCCTCTTCAAAAAAAAATTTTTTTGCTGGGCTGGTTTTTGCCTGGTGGAATTTGTGTCCCACTCCTCTTCAATGGCTGTGGGCCTGTGGAATGTTGTCCAACTCCTCTTCAATGGCGGTGGCCTGTGGGGAATGTTGTCCCCTCCTCTCAATGGCTGTGGCCTGTGGAATGTTTTCCCACTCCTCTTCAATGGCTGTGGCCTGTGGAATGTTGTCCCACTCCTCTTCAAGGCTGTGGCCCTGTGGAATGTTGTCCCACTCCTCTTCAATGGCTGTGGCCTGTGGAATGTTGTCCCACTCCTCTTCAATGGCTGTGGCCTGTGGAATGTTGTCCCACTCCTCTTCAATGGGCTGAGGCCTGTGGAATGTTGTCCCACTTCCTCTTCAATGGCTGTGGCCGTGGAATGTTGTCCCACTCCTCTTCAATGGCTGTGCCTGTGGATGTTGTCCCACTCATCTTTCAAGGCGTGGCTGTTGGAATTGTTCGTCCCACTCCTCTTCAATGGCTTCGTGGCTGTGGAATGTTGTCCCACTCCTCTTCAATGGCTGTGGCCTGTGGAAATGTTAGTCCCACTCCTCTCAATGCTGTGGCCTGGGAATGTTGTCCCACTCCTCTTCAATGGCTCGTGCGAAGTAGCTGGATTATTGGCAGGAAACTGGAACACGTCGATCCAGGAGCATCCGAAAACAGTGCTCTATAGGTGAGTAGAATGCAGGCCACCATGAAGAACTGGGGAACATTTCAGCTTCCAGGATGTTGTGTACATGTCGTTGTGACATGGGGCCAGTGCATTATCATGCTGAAACAAATGAGGTATGATTATCGGCGGATGCACTGGCAAGGACAATGGGCTCAGGATATCGTCACGGTATCTCTGTGCATTCAAATTTGCACATCAATTAAATGCAATGGTGTTTGTTGGTCCATCAGCTTATGCCTGCCCATTACCATAAACCAACCGCCAACCACGGGGCACTATGGTCACAAACGTTGACATCAGCAAACTGACTCACCCACACAACGCATTGTTCTGCCATCTGCACGCGTACAGTTTGAAAACCAGGATTCATCCATGAAGAGCACACTTCTCCAGCCATGCCAGTGGCCATCAAAGGTGAGCCATTTGCCCACTGAACTCCGGTATACGACAACGAACTTGCAGTCAGGTCAAGTACCATCGGTGAGGATGTCCGAATGCACGCCAGATGAGCTTCCCTGTGACGGTTTCTATATTGGTTGTGCAGATGTAGTCTTTGGTTGTGCAAAACCCACAGTTTCATCAGCTGGCCGGTGTTGCTGAATTTCAGATGATCCCGAAGATGAAGAAGACGGATTGTGGAGGGTCCCTTAGGCTGGCGTGGTTTAAACTTTGTCTGCAGTTGTGAGTCGGTTGGACGTTACTGCCAAATTCTCTAAAACCAACGTGGGAGGTGGCTTTTATGTTAGAGGAAATTAACCCATTAAATTATCTGAAAAAAGCTCTGGCGGACATTCCTGCCAAGTTCAGCATGCCAATTACACACTCCCTCAAAAACATTCAGACATACTGTGGGCATTGTGTTAGTGTGACATTTGTTTTCCCCAGCACAAGGTTCACCTGTGTCTAATGATCATGCTGTTTAATCAGCTTCTCGCATGACCTGGCCAAACATGTCAGGTGAGATGGATTATATTGGCAAAGGAGAAATGCTCCGTTAACAGGGATTTAAACACATTTGTGCTCACAAATTTGAGAAGAAATACACTTTTTGTAGTATGTAAAATTTCCGGGATATTTTTATTTCAGCCCATGAAAACATGGGACACAACACTTACATTTGGTACATTTAGTTTTTGTGTTTTTTCGTGTCAAGGTAAATAATTTGATAGTTACCTGAGGGGCTGAAGTGAGTACTAATTCTATGGACCAGACCAAATTGAATTAATATTACCTTTTCTCTACAGATAAGCAAGCCTAGCTGATGAAAATGAGGGAGGATGGTTAGTACAACTCTCACCAGCGGGCTTTGGTTGGTCCGTAGCTGGATGCTGGTCTATGTTAGATGGTATGCTGAGTCTCTGTAAGCTGGATGATTGGTCTCTGTAGCTGGATGCTAGGTCTCTGTAGCTGGATGCTGGTCTCTGTAGCTGGATGCTGGTCTCTGGTCGCTGGATGCTGGTATCTGGTAGCTGGATGCTGGTCTCTGTAGATGGATTGCTTGATCTCTGTAGCTGGATGCTGGGTCTCTGTAGCTGGAGGGATGCTCGTATACTGTAGCTGGGATGCTGGTCTCTTGGTAGCTGGATGCTGGTCTTCCTGTTAGCTGGATCTGATCTTCTCGTCGCTGGATGCTGGTCTCTGTAGCTGGATGCTGAGTTCTCTGTAGCTGGATGCTGGCTCTCTGTCGCTGGATCGCTGGTTCTCTGTAGCTGGATGCTTGGTCTCGTAGATGGATGATGGTCTCTGTCGCTGGATGCCTGGTCTCTGTCGCTGGATGCTGGTCTCTGTAGCTGGATGCTGGTCTGTAGGGTTCTAGTCAGCTATATGGAATTGTTCATCCCCCCCACCCCCTGACAGGTATATCCATACCAAGGATCATTTAGCTAATTTGATTTAGAATTTTTAGGACGCCTTGAAAAGTATCCCAAAATAATATATTAACAAATATTTGAAGAAAACATGAAAATGAATTAGCCTTGCTGTGCCTATCTAGCCATACAAATGCATTATTTTGTGAATAAACCTGATTCACTACATGAAAACAACAGATAGTCACAATAAAAAATCGAAAAAGGAGTTTGTTCTGAAGTGTCTGTCCTATATCTGAGGAGAATTATAAGAAAGATCAGAAAACATTTTTTTTTTTGGTACCTGTATTTGACCCCTTATTTTTGCAACTCAACTATCTCCATAATGTCAAAGTGGAAATACGTTTTTAGAATTTTTTATCGAAATAATTTAACAGGTTTTTAGAAATGTTTGCAAAAACTGAAATATTTACATTTAAGTCATTTTAGCAGGACACTCTTATCCAGAGCGAATTACAAAATTGGTGCAATTCAACTTAGGCTAGCAGTGGGACAAACACATCTTGGATCACAGTAAGTACACTTATTCAAACAAGCAAGCTGGTGAAGCAAAGTCAGTGGCAATCAGGGGGACAACTACATTCTCGAGAACAATAAGTACATTTCTTTAAACAGTTCCCCCCCCCCCAGTGTTAGCAGGTGAAATAAGTCAGGTTTTAGTTTATGACAAAAGACAGGTGGTAGTAAAGGGAGGTGTAGAGAAGGATTACTATTATCCTATCTCTCAGGCTATTACTGATAATGAGGTAGGGTTTCAAGTTGTCTCCGAGGAAGTTGATCAGTGACTCCACTGTTCCTGGCGTAGTGGGGGAGCGTGTTCCACCATTGGGGTGCCAGAGCAGCGAATAGCTTTGATGTGGGAATAAGCAAGAACTGTGCTTCCGTAGAGGTAGGGGGCTAGCAGGACAGAGGTGGATGACGTACGTGCCCTCGTTGGTGGATGTAGGTCTGATCAGAGCTTGAAGGTAGGAAGGTGCCGTTCCCCTCACAGGCTCCGTAAGGCAAGGCACCATGGTCTTATAGCAGATGCGAGACTTAAAACTGGGAAGTCAGTGGACGTGTGCGGGAGGCAAAGCGCAGCGGTTGACGTGAGAGACAACTCGGGAAGGTTGAACAACCAGACGGGCTATGCAGTGTTCTGGCATAAGTTGGCAGATGGTTTAATGGCACATGGCAGGGAGCCCAGCCAACCGCGAGTTGCCATTTATCCAGCCGGGAGATGACAAGTGCCTGGATTAGGACCTGTGCCGGCTTTCTGTGTAAGGGTAGTAGGGTCTTACTCTGACGAATTTTGTAGAGCTATGAACCTGACAGGATGTGGCTAGCAGAGGAACGGACAGTGTGGATGTTCCAGGGGTCACGCACAAGGTTCTTTGCACTCTGGAAGGAGGACACAATGACGATGTCAACCGTGACGGCGAGAATCCACAATTACATAGAAATTCAGACTCAGTACTCCAGTACTTTGTTGAAGCAGCCTCAAGTCTTCTTTGGAAGGTGAAACCGATGCCCCAGTATGAGGGTCACGGAGCAAACTGGAGCAGGTTTTCATCGCGGAATCTTATATGTACACTGCAGCCTCGTTCATCTTTGCCTCGATACTGATTCAGGTCCTACCATGTCTCCTTGCCGCCTGTGAAACACATCCCCACAGCATGATGCTCCCACCATCCATGCTTCACCACGTAGGGGAGGGTGCCCAGATTTTCCTCCCAGATGTGACGCTTGGCATTTCAGGACAATAGCGGTGTTCAAATCTTGGTTCATCTAGACCACAGAATCTGTTTATCATGGTCTGAGAGTACTTTAGGCAAACGCAAGGTGTGCTGTCGTGCCCTCTTTTACTGAGGAGTCGCTTACGTAGGACCACTCTAACCATAAAGGCCTTGCTTGCCAGAGACGGTTGGTCCCTCTGGAAGTTCTCCATCTCCACAGAGGAAAAACCTGGAGCTCTGTTAGAGTGGACCATCATGTTCTGGTCCACCTCCCCCCAACCTCCCCTGACCAAGGCCCTTCTCCACCGATTGCTCAGTATGGTCCGGGCGGCCAGCTCTAGGGAAGAGTCTTGGAGATTCCAAACGTCTTCCATTTAAGAATGATGGAGGCGCCACTAAATGTTCATGGGGACCTTCAATGCTGCAGGACAATTTTTGGTACACCTTCCCCAGAAACTGTTGCCTCGACACAATCCTGTCCTCGGACAGCTATAGGACAATTCCTTCGACCTCATGGATTGGTTTTTGCACTGGACAATGCACTGTCAACTGTAAGACTTATATATAGACAGGTCCTTGTGTGCATTTCCAAATCATGTCCAAAACAACTGAATTTACCACAGGTGGACTCCAATCACGGTCCTGTTAGGAACATTTCAAGGATGATCAATGGGAAACAGGCTGCAACTGAAGATCAATTTCGAGTATCATAGCAAAATGGTCTGAATACTAATAGGTAATAATGTATTTTATGCCTTTTTATTTTTAATTACATTTTGCAAACATTTTCGTAAAAAACCCTGTTTTCGCTTTTGTCTTTATGGGGTATGGTGTGTAGATTGATGAAGGGGAAAATGTAATTTAATCCATTTCTCAGAATATGGCTTGTACCACGTAACACAAAATGTGGAAAAAATGGAAGGGGTTCTGAATATTTTTAGAATTGCACTGTTAAGGGTTCCTCCTGTCGAGAAGGAATTTCAAAACAGATTCAAACACAAAGGGCCAAGGGGAGGTTTTTCAATGCATCACAACGAAGGGCACTTATGGTAGATGGGTAAAAAAAAAGCAGACATTGAATACCCTTTGGTTCATGCGTGCAAGGTATTAATTACACTTTGGATGTTGTATCAATACACACAGTCACGACAAGGATACAGGGGTCGTCCTTCCTAACTCAGTTGGCGGAGAGGAAGGAAAACCACTCATGGATCTTTCACCATGAGGCCAATGGTGACTTTAAAACAGGTACAGAGTTTAATGGCTGTGATAAGGAGAAAAAACTGAGGATTGATCAGACAAACAATTGTAGTTACTCCACAACACTTCATCTATATGACAGAGCGAAAAGAAGGAAGCCTGAAAAGAATAGAAAAATTCCAAAAACATGCCTACTGTTGGCAACAAGGCAACACTAAAGTTAATACTGCAAAAAAATGTGGACAAAGCAATTAAACTTTTTGGTCGTCAATACAAAGTGTATGTTTGGGGCAAACATACAATTACAAACACATTACTCCAGTACCACTCTCCATATTTTTCAAGCAGAGTGGTTGGCTGCCATTCATGGTTATGGGTATGCTTGCTAACGTTAAGAACATCGGGCACGTTTTTTTTTTCGGATAAAAAAGAAAAACGGAATGAAACTAAGCACAGGAAAAATCCTAGAGGAAAAACCTGGTTCAGTGTCCTTTCACCAGAGACGGGTTGGATAACAATTCACCCTTTCAAGCAGGACCATAACCTAAAACACAAGGCCAAATATACACTGGAGTGGCTTACCAAGACAAACATTGAATGTTCCTGAGTGCGGGTAGTTACAGTTCTGACTTAAATTGGCTGGAAAAATCTATGGCAAGACATGAAAATGGCTGTCTGGAACATGATCAACAACCCAGCTTGGGACAGAGCTGAAAAGATTAAAAAAAAAGAAATGTGCAAATGTTCTGACAATCCAGGTGTGCAAAGATCTTAGAGACGTACCCAGAAAGACTCACAGCTGGTAATTGCTGCAACAATGTGATTCTAACATGTATTGACTCAGGGTGTTTTGGAATACGTATT